>SGPL01000322.1:0-39358 GCA_004802705.1 Bondarzewia mesenterica | reverse complement strand
TTTTGAAAGTCCGAAAGGGCTGTTTTTGTTTGCACATATGTACCAGGTTGCTCGGTGCCTGGCACAATTATGAGGGGGCAATAAACCTTGCAAGCAAGGTAACCTACGCTGGAGCTAACCCACCTTTAGTTCGATTTGTAGCCCGAGTTGACCGGTTGACCGGCATTCTTTATTACCGGTAAGTAATTCTGTAATCGACAAGTAACTAGCCTCTTTCACTTTCACAACCCACCTCAAACAAGAACTCCTCTCCATGCACCTCGCCTACGACATCAGTTGACAGCGGCGGGGCTTTGCGCTGGCCCTGCATGTCTCTAAACCCACTCGGGCCCTGGTGCTACCCTAGCACGTCCCTAACCTGCCGTTTCGATACGACGGACACGACCGGCCCTCGTGCTCACCTTGCGCTCATATAGTACGTCCTAACCTTCCTTAACCCGCCGTTTCGACTGTGATGCTAATCAACTGTGCAGTGATTTCGACGACACAAGATCGTCAAATCTGCACCTCGTTACACAAAAATCGCTCCCGACGAAATGCACCGAACGGGCGTGAGGACGGTATGAACGGGACGGGGTCGTTCACGGTTGAGGCGTTCGTAGCAGGGGTGCAAGTGCTCGTAATGGACGACCGTGTGCTGATCGAACGGTTGTTTTAGTTCACACAGGCGCATGACCTGCTCAAGAAGAATGCGGACGGGCGCAGAAGCTGGCACAAGAGAGCAATATGGCGCTGGATATGTATCAGAGGCAGGTCAAGACGCTCCAGGATCGAAACGTGGCCATGACGGAGCGGCAGGCAGCAATGTGAGTGGTTAATTTTGTCGTGGTTTCTCCTCCCCTTTGATCCTTACTGGAGTCTGAATGCAAATACTGACAACGGGGATGCCCCACTCAATCGGCAGGATGCCCTGGCGGCCATGGAAGAGCTCCAGCGGCATCGACCACAGAGCGCACAGGCCGGCACCATCGAGGGGTCTTTCGTGGGACCCTCCACCGTGGCTTCCTCTTCCTCTTCCTCGGACCCATCCGCGTCTATGTCGACCGTGCCGACGTCAGGTTCGGAACCCTTTATTCTCCCGTCTTCCTCCATGGCGACCGGTCACAGGAGGGTCTCAGTGCCATGCAGCAGTACATGCAGCGAAATTCCATGGTCGCACATGAGGGCTTGCAGGTGTTTACGCTAGGGCATCTGCTACCGAAGAGCAGCGTGGACGATCAAAATGGGAATTGGAGTTTCCATCCTAGCATGTTAAACGACTTGCTCCCGCTCCCGTTGAGTGGGCCCGATGAAGGTGCGGCGGTGTCCGTGCAAGAGGAGCGTGTCGGGGACGGCGAGTACTGAATGTCGGGTGCCCCGGTGGATGCGGGTGCGTTTGGCTCGTCTGCGGGTGCGGGGAGCTCGAGCTCGAGCTCAGGCGCTAGGATACAGAGACCGGCGTCGGCACAGACGCTGCGCGTACGTCGGTCGACGTTCGTTGCTAGTTGGGCAGTGCCGCCGAGGGTGCTGCTGGTCGAGGACGATGCCATCAGCCGGACATTGTCGAGCAAGTTTTTGCAGGTGTTTGGGTGCACCATCGACGTCGCTGTCGATGGCGTCGGCGCCGTGAACAAGATGAACTTGGAAAAGTACGATTTGGTTCTTATGGTGCGTCGACCGTTGCATTTTGGGTATTTGAGGTTTCGAGATCACGCAGCTGATGCATCGTCTTTGATCGCAGGATATCGTGATGCCCAAGTTGGACGGCGTCTCCGCGACGTCGCTCATCCGGCAGTTTGACCATATGACGCCTATCATCTCCATGACGAGCAACTCGAAACCGAACGAGATCATGACATACTATCACTCTGGTGAGTCTCGAACCTCCGTATCTCACAGACGCGGAGCATGTCGAAGAAAGGTCCCTGACTGACCCGATGGCCCTGCGGCGTTCTAGGCATGAACGATATCTTACCCAAGCCGTTCACGAAGGAGGGCTTGTTGGAGATGCTCGAGGTGCGTTGTCCTTTCTCCGCCTTTTCGCTTCCGACGCTGACGCCCACTTGACGCCGTGCAGAAACATTTGATGCACCTCAAGGTGATCCAGCAAATGTCGTCACGCATCCCGCGCTCTGTCGGAATTCCACCGCTCTCAGACGCATCGTTGGACCAGGCATTGACCGTGAACCCGTCAAACAACTCGCTCAATGCCTCGTTGGCGTCGTCCATTGGGGCGGACGACGAGGGCAAGATCAACCCGCTCGCGGGGATGGGATTGACGGACGAGCAGTATGCCATGATCTTGCAGGGCCTCGTAAACGGGGATGCGGGCATGATGGGCATGGGTATGGGCATGGGCGTCAACATGGGTATGGGCGTCAACATGGGCATGGGTATGGGTATCGGCGTTGGGGTGGAGAAGAGAGGCCTGGACGACACGGATGATGGGAGAGATGGGAAGCGGGGTCGGTTCGAGGTCCTAGAATAATCGGTTTATCACGATGATGACGACGACGACGACGACAGCTGTGTGCTTGGATTCTTCGATTTTCGGTTACAATTCCGTCGTTTCACGGACGCCGTGTTGCTTTTTAATTGTCTCTGCGTTCCACACCTCTCTTCCCTTTCGTTCTCGTCGCCTAGCGCCTTGAACCACACGACTTCCCCTCCCCATCGCATCCCGCCAATATTGTCAAGATATCCCGTACGCATACCCCGAGCCCACCACACTAGGGCCGTCTGTGTATATCCCTTTTTTTTTTGTCACGACGTCCCCTCCCTATTCCCTATTTTCTCCCGGGTCCGCGCTACGTCGTATGCGCTCATTTTTTCTCGTAATCATCTCTACTCTGTTGGTTTCACGATCAATCTCTCTCTCTCTTTTTCATTCCTATCATCCACATCATCTACTCCCTGCTCCCACGCCTCCCCTCTCTTTCTCCCCCCCCTCCTTTTTCCGATGACCGACGACGTGGGAAAACGGAACGGGCACCTCTACATATAGCATTAAAGTATATACACGCACAGCAATCTTTTCTTTTTCACCCTCTCGATGTAGTAGTAAGTAGGGAGTTGAGTACTCCGATATACAGTGTGTCCTGTACGTGTAGAATGCTGTATTTGCATATATATACGACTGCCCGTCTCGGGAGTATGCATAGAATTGTAGAGAGAGTTGGGCGACGAGTGTGGTGAATGTCGGCTTGTAGCAACCGCGCGCAGAAGAGTCAAAGTGCAACAATTGCAAGATCTCAGATGATCTCTCTCGTCCGACCCGAGAACGACAGATCTGGGTTCGTAACAAGTACCTGTTCAACGTTCGGGTCCAGCTGCGTCTCAGATCCAAAGGCCTAGACATAAGATGCAATATCATTTGACATGAATCGATTTCGATTTATTGACGTTGCCATGTACATTAGAGCTCTCGCTGCAAACCTCCTCACTGCCTGTCCCGTCCGAGTCCGACTGTCTTCGGAGGATATGTACTTGCAGACTCCAGAGCTCGCCAACTCAGACCTGGCGGCTGCGGTCGCGGCCTTTGATGATGCTAATTGAATATCGAAAGATGATAACTTCAATAAATGACTGAGTGTCATAGGGCCTATTGCCTCCATCAGCCTCCATCTTATCTCGTTGGCCCCGACTACGGTACATTTGTAGATCGAGGTACCGACGGTAGCGAGCGGTAGCGTGGGTGCTATTGACAATATCGATCGACGCGTCGACGTCGGACGTTGTGACCTCAGAGGGCTAGAACGGGAGGTCGAGAGGTTCGTCGTTGACCGGTCCAGACGATCATATCCTCGTCACATGTGTGTCGGGCGTCGTCTTCTTGAACTCCTGTCAATCGGGTGCTTTGTGTATGCATACTATGTAAATCGAAGGTCGGATGATCGTCAGTGATTTTCAGGGCTGCGTCGTGATCGCGCGGAGCCTGGCCATGGAAGGAGTCTGAACTGAATGCGATTCGGCGGTGAGTTTCAATTTCTTCATGCTCTTGGGGCTTACTTACTTTGAGCTTGGGATGAGTAGGAGCATATCTTGTAGTAAGTAGAGAGCGGACATTCTGCGATACCCCTCCGTCACCGCATGGGTGTGTTCATTCAGGTGCTGAGAATCAAGATGAAATCCATCGAGCCGATGCGGCACCATGTGCACGAATTCGACCACTCCCAGTCCCTCCCATCAATTTTCACATCCTCCCCTTTTGCGGCCCCCATGACCATTGACGGTGTGCGTGAGGTAAGTATTAGTGCGGAGCAGTGCTTGAGCCCGAGCCTGCAGCAGACGGACACTGTTCTTTAACCCAGTTTAACCCGCCCCCCTTCCTCGCTTCTCTTTCGGTTTGTTTCCTCAGGATTCTTTGATCTTGAAGACGGTGAGTATTGCTTACGGACAAACTGAGACGCGTGATGTCGATGAACATGCGGTCATCGACATCATTTGTCGCTCTCAGGTGGAAATGATGGGCTCTGCTTAGTACATACAAAAGCCTTGCAGATCAGCCATCTTCTTCAAAGCCAATACAGGTGCGACGTGGCGTGCCACTATTCCTCAGGAATATGTTCGTCGAAAGGCTTTGGAATTCCCTTCTCAAGACACTCCGCGGCAGCTGGTTTGCTATACGACGTACGTGTACACGGCACAATGTAAGCCTACAATATTGCACACAGCCGCGCAGCGTTAAGCTCCACAGGAACATACGTTGGTTTCCTCACACTCGGTGAGTTTCGGACCGCTCTCTGTGACAAGTAACAAGTTGATGGCTCTAATTAATCTGTATTTCAGTGAACACAGCCTTTGGCTGTGATATATAGCCTTCAGACAGGGGGACATAGAGGGATATTTCCATCAATCATACTTTGTCTTGTATAATCCTTACACTTCCCGCTCTCCTCCTGAACAACTTGCGACCTAAGGCATCAGATCATGAAAGTGTACACGATCGGAGGCTCCCGTAACATTGGGTACTACGCCAGCCTGCGTCTTCTCAGTACGTTCAACAACTTCTCATAATACGATCGCCGTTCACAGGCCAATGGCCTGTCACTTCGTAGAAAAAGGTGCTATCGTGACGTTTCTTCTGCGGCATCCTGCAGTGTTCGACGCAGACCAGACGATACAAGAATATGTGAAGAAAGGAAAGGCACGACTCGTCAAGGGCGATGCGCTGAGCAGGGCTGAGGTGGAGCACGGTTGGACAATTGCGTCCGAACCGGAAGATGGCGATGCTGCAGATGCGACATCTCATAATTGCCCAGTCGACGTTCTGCTCTTCACAGTCGGCAAGTCTTCCCTCGCGAGCTCAGCCAGCTTGCCTATGTAGAGATATCTAGTCTCACTTTGCATCGTTTCGAATAGGAGGAACGCCGTCCTTCCATCTCACTCAAGGCTTCGTGCTCAATCCGCCAGATCTATGCTCGCGCTCTATACTCAACGCGCTCTCCACTGTTCCAAAGGCCCATCCCTATCCGCGTATTGTAGCTGTAACCTCGACAGGCTTGACACCAACAGCGTATGCAACCCTACCCCTCGCAGTCCGCCTCCTATATATCTTCCTCAAGTCTGCTCACGAAGACAAACGCGGCGCAGAGCGCGTACTCGCTTATTGCATGGGCGTCAACGAACCCGTGCAAAAGATCTTACCCGACGGATGGGAGAAGACTGAAGGGCTGGCACAGAGGGGCGAACTGAAGAGCGTCGTTGTCGTGAGGCCCGCGTTACTGACAGATGGGGACTGTAGAGCGGACAAAGGCGGCGAAGAGTATAGGGTGAGAATGGAAGGGGATCTAGCTGTCAAAGGTGGGTATACGGTGAGCAGGAAGGATGTAGCTCACCTCATAACGGAGAGAGTGCTCGGGGAGGAGTGGTCGAAATGGGAAGGCAAAGGGATCAGCGTGGCCTACTAATACGGAAGAATGGCACACAATCTGGTTGTACCCTTCATAATGTCGTTCGTCTTTGTGATATTTCTCACTCTCATGTGTATGATTAACATTCAGATGACTGTACATAATCTACTCAGCTTGTGTCGCGCACGCCTCAAGGAGTCTCGCCATTTCCCCATATTGCCTTGCATTCAGCGTCTCCATCGATGTGACTGTCCCATTTGGATTTCGAACACGTTGACATCTGCCTTCGCAATTTGGTGCCAATGTCTTGCAGAAATGACTGTTTTGGCGACCGCTATCGCGCCCAATTACCGGAGGGTGCTAATCGTTTCGATAGAGGCAAATGATCTCCTAGCAAGCTCTGCGTTTTCGCCGCCAACCTTTTGAATAATGATGAGATCGGCACCGTCAAGACCCTCCTGGTTAAGTTTATTTCTGCGTCGGCTGATCTCATGCCAGGAAAGCAAGTTATATCATTATGCAATTTCTGTGTCTCATGCCGACTAATTTGAGTCGTCCAACCTCGTCCAACCCGGATAGTCGTGGACGCTATGGACGCTACAATTTGAATATAGGTAGCGTCGATCGCATGTTGCGCGTCCACTTCGGCATTCGTTTATTTAGTACAAGACGCAAGGCTTTCCGGGCGCGGTCACTGCTGCGCGTGGCTGTAATCCAATGGTTGTTGTGTGGTCATCCGACTCGGAGAGTCATCATCGCATTGCGTTATGCATTCACTGAAGCCTTCAGCTTCAGGCCGTCATCGTTTACTTATTAATGTCCGACCGGACGACCAATTCGACTGCGTCCACCGAGCACCCAAGCTGCAAGTATCGGGCTACCTGTCGCAGATACACTTACGAATATGGCAATGATTAGAGAAGAAAAAGGAAGATATGCTACATTCATAAACACGCGTCCTGCAACACCTGTCGCAGCCAGTCAAGAAGTAAGGCTAATACAGCACCTTGCTCAACCGCTGGACATTGTTGAGCAGGATATCACCCTTCCGCACGACAGTCTCACACTGCGCGTTCTTGATTGCGGGTCGGTTTGTCTCGACGATTCCGTGCACTTTTGTCAATTGTTGCGTGAAGGCGACCCGAGGCAATAAACCGTGAAAGCTCACTGCAACGGAAGACAAAGGGTCAAATTTTAGAGAATGGGAGCACAATACATAGGAATGGAAGAAACATACTTGTCGACAAATTCAACGCTGACGCCAAACGCAGCGCTGAGACTTTCCAGAGTGAGGGAGCGGTAGGATTCGAGGAGTTGAGTATACGCGAGAATGCGCATTTCTCGCACATAATAGCGGGTGTGAGGGGCGAGCAGTCGGGATGGCAGGAGATTTGTTTGCTCGAGTGTGGCTAAAGAGGTGATCAGGCGATGCTCTGTGGGGATGGTAGAAAGGTTTCATAACGTACCAAGAGCAACAAAGAACTTGTCGTAGTGGCAATCATACAGACTCTTGGTCAAATCTGCTAGAGTTGGTAGATCAGGGAGCAGTTGGGTGACTTCCGGCGCTGTGATGATCTGCAAGCATAAACATTAGTAGATGAAGAGCCGACGAGACACGGTCATACCTTTTTCTTGAGATCCACCCTGTTAAGCGTAAGCGTTCCTGAAATGACCGTCAATGCAACAAAATCTTCATAAGAAATGAGCTCTGTCGCGGTGAATGTGGACAAAGCATCGATGAAGAGATCGGCGCCGGATTTGAATTGACGGACGGAGAGAAGGTGAAGGCCCCGATAGACTTTAAGGCGGTTGCGACGATCCCAGTCTCCTCCCTTATCAACCAGTTCTTCTGCTTTAGATAGATTGGTGGTGATGAGTTGATTGTCACCAAAGAAGAAACCGATGCGAACGAGGGTGAGGACGATGTCGATTCGTGAGCCCAACCCAGGCGTCTTTTCCAGTGCGAGCTCTTGTGACTCAACAGCTTTATCCTAGTAGTTTTGAGGAAATGGTTCTTGTTTATATTGATGGCAAACGTACCTTCTCCCCGATTCTTGTCAAATAAGTAGCCTTCGCCCGTTGAGCATCTGCAATATCACTCTCCCCCTCCGTTTCCTGTGCTTCCTTCAGCCTCTGATCTAACCGTTCAATCTCCTCCGCATTATCTTTCTCCATCTTCTCGAGTAAGGGTTGGTCAAGGGGTAAAGCATTGCTAGATGCGACTAGGCGGTAGTACGGCGCCATCTGGTCAGCCTGAATGCCAGTCAAGAGCGAATGCCGGGCATGTTCGTGAAGATGGGATAGAGAGGGTTGAAGGAGAGTAAAAAAATGCTGCGAGAGGGATAGATTTGGGATAGGGAGGACGATATCTTCTGCCATGGTAGTGTTCGACGGGAACCGACGCGACGCGTCAGTGCAGTGTACATGATGCGTGACGATGTGACAGATACAGCGCACGTGATGAATAAACCTTAATCCTAGCCCCAGGTCTCGGACGCGTCACCCTTCATTCTTGAGACAGGCCATTGCAACACAACGCGTCCTCGACGTTCAACTCTTTTCCATCATGGCTAGTACCTCAGATCTCCTCGCGGAAGCGCAATCGGTTGTATCAACAAACCCAAGCCACGCACAGGCAATTTACAAAGATATCCTTACCGCTACTGCTTCTTCCACTTCACAAGACGTTGCAGAGGAACGAGAGCAGTCCCTGCGAGACCAAGAGACGGCCCTGGTCAAGCTTGGTGAACTGTACCGAGATCAGCAGTATGTTGCCGTGTTGTATTCTCTTTCTCATGTTCTTACTTTAAGTCTAGAAATGCACAAGGCTTGGCCGAAGTCATCACGCTCTCCCGATCGTTCATGTCCTCAACAGCAAAAGCCAAGACTGCTAAACTGAGTGCGCTTGACTGCCCATTCCATCATGCGAAATTGATCTGATGTGTATCTTGCCTTCCACACCTAACCATCTTGATTCATATAGTCCGCACCTTGCTCGACTTCTTCAGTGCCATCCCAGACAGCCATCAGATACAGATAGCAGTTCTGAACGATAACATTGAATGGGCAAAACGAGAAAAGCGCATATTTTTGAAGCAAAGTCTAGAAACGCGTCTCGTTGGAATGTAAGTACCTAAATCACGGCCGCTTTCACACCTCTAAACATCTATCGGCCAACAGCCAACTCGAAATTCAGCAATTTAAGCCTGCTCTTGCACTCATTGATAACTTGCTGAAAGAACTCAAGCGGCTAGACGATAAGATGATTCTGACAGAAGTTCATTTGTTGGAATCGCGCGTCTACCGAGGCATCGGCAATTTTGCTAAGGCCAAGGTAGGCAACAATCAGCCAGCTTTCCTTAGCATCTGAACATGTAATTGTTATCAGGCCGCTCTCACCTCCGCCCGTACCGCTGCCAACTCTATCTACTGCCCACCATACCTCCAAGCCGCTCTTGACCTCCATTCCGGTATCCTACATGCCGAGGACCGCGATTATACGACTGCGTACTCCTATTTCTTCGAGACCTTTGAGAATTTGAGTGCACAGGATGATCCCAAAGCACTTGGCGCTCTCAAGTACATGCTACTCTGCAAGGTTATGTTGAATCTGGTACGTCTGCTAACCTCAATATCGTGTCATGTTCCTCTCGCCGCTCTTCCGTATTGACTATTGTCATCCGTACAGCCTGAAGATGTGACGTCCCTTCTTTCCATCAAGCTTGCGCTGAAGTACGCGCAGCTCCGGGACGTCGAGAGCATGCGGGCTGTCGCACGTGCACATCAAAATCGTAATCTTGCCGACTTTGAGAAGGCTTTGCGCGACTACCGGGAAGGTATCATTTCCGTTGTATTTGGATGCAATATCATTTACCAATGGCTGGGTATTTATATTCGTAGAGCTTTCTTCAGATCCGACAATTCGCTCGCATCTTGCAGCCCTTTACGATACATTACTCGAGCAGAACCTCTTGCGCATCGTTGAACCGTACTCCGTCGTTGAGATCGAATTTGTCGCGCAACAGGTTGGGCAGGGCCGGCAAGCTGTTGAGGCTAAGTACGTCTAGTACGTCGTTATGTAGCAGCGCTAACCACGTTCACCTGCTTTATTGCATGTCAACAGACTTTCTCAGATGATTTTGGACAAGGTTTTCCATGGTGTGCTAGACCAGGGCCGTGGTTGCTTGATTGTATTTGACGAGCCAGAAGCTGACGTAGGTTTCCTTGTTTTTTTTTTCTTAACTTATTCATATTCATGTTCGCGGCCGCCATCCAGAACACGTATGGAGCTGCGATCGAAACTTTGGAGCAGGTCAGCAAGGTCGTCGATTCATTGTATGCCAAGGTTAGCTTCCGCGCATACCTATTGTTGTTGGGAACTTACGCCGCTCTGGTGCTCGCGACGTCGTGCTCAATCTCGTTTTCTCTCCTCTAGACTGTTAAGATAGCATAGCAACACGGATTGTGATTCAGATTGTTCACTCGTCTATATATTACCAGCTCAGTTTCTCTACGAAATGTCGAAAAATGTTGAAAAATAATTCAATGAAGGGAGTTATGCTACTGCGTTGAGTTCATCTCTCCAAAGATGGTAGGGACGCCGTCAGCAGTTGGAAGGAACGCATGATGAGGGTCAAAAAGAAAATCTTGTTATGCATAACGGAACAGTGCAAGGAACACATTAGCACAAGTCGTCGCCGTCCTCTTTTTCGCATTTGGCTTTTCTCCTTTCAGCCTTACTGCTGGCCTTCTCATCACTCGCCTTTCCATGAGCCTTCACCGTGTCTCTGATATTCCTTTCCGCTTTCGAGTAATCAGGATTCGCCAAAGCGAATTCGTGCAAAGCTGCTATTTCGGCGCGCCACACCGCCACTCCGCTGTGTGCGGGTGTTTCGAGAATAAGCGGGATACCCTGTGTCCGCTTGTCTGAGAGGATGTGGGCGAAGGCATGGATGGTCAGTGCGCCACTATGATGATGCAGGAATGAGTGTATTAGGCGATAACATATTCCAGGAAAAACGGTCGGGCTCACAGCCCAATATTTTCATGTCGATCTTTTTTAGAACCGAGCGGTGTTTTTGAGTCGTTGAGGTGCATACCGCGGAGGTATTTGATACCGACGACTTTGTCGAACTGGTCCACTTAATTTTTTTTAGTGGTTCAAAGGGGCACTCAAGCAGAGGGCGGAACTTACTAGTAGATCTGCGGTTTGCCGTGGAAGCGTTGACGTTAAAATAGGGCTGCACTAACAGAACAGGCCAAATTTTACCTACTCCCAGTGTTCCTTCGTGCGTATGTCGTACCCCTAGAAACGAGTTCGGGACAAGCTATAAAGAAGCCATTGACAGACTTACCGCCCCAAACATATGGCCTAGGGTACAAAAGTGGGTCAATATAGTAATTTAGAGGATAAGGAAAATACCAACAAGTGTCTAAACACACCCCGACACGGTCCTTGTCCATCACCCTCTCAATGATCCCCGCGATCTCTTCAAATTTTCCACCGATAACGTTCCCTGCACCGGCCTGTACTGATCATTAGCGATCTAAGATACTATAAAAACAGAGGTCTGCAACCATGTTCTCGATGATCGTGATGACCTGCTTCGTCTCCCTATGGGCGCGATTGATGCCCTCCGCAATTAATGAGATGGATTCGTCCTTTGTAGCCTGGCCGACAGTCGATCCTGGACTAGGGCGAAGGGGTTCTTTACATGTGCTTCTACAAGATAGGTGCAAAAAAGGATGGTCTTACTGGAAGTTGTACAATCGCAAACTAAGCTGTTCGCAACGTCTAATTTCTTCTAGGAAGCACTGATAGGATTTCTCCCGCTTCTCGCTAGATCATGTTTATCCGTCACTATCGATGCATTACGCACCGACTGGCAAACTTACGCGTCAGGGTTACCAAGGTTCATCAAGTAGCTTCCATGAGGAAGGATATGCTCAGGAGCATAGTCGAATTCAGCAAGTCGCGAACGAAAAGTGGATACCGAAGTCTCGCTCATCGGAGGGCCAGTCCACTTACGCTGGGACTTCAGAAACAGTGCGAACGCATTCGCTCTATCGAACGTAAGAGTCCATCATACAAAATGTCGAGGGAGACATGAGGGGATCGTACCCTAGGCTCGCAGCGTTCAAAATGGCATTCTCCACCCCTCCTGCAGCAGAGACATGGGCGCCGACTTTCCAAGGCGTCTTGGCGCGCTGAGGATAATCTTGCGGGCTATGCACGAGGCTCTCCGATGGCTCTGCTCTATCCTTACCTTTCTTTGATGTAGACTTAGTAACAGGTACTGCCTTTGCGGAATCTTGAGAACAAGTGGACGTATATATGCTCTCGAAATGCAGAACACAAAAAATAAGCAAATGAAGCACCTTTGCCCGGTTCCTCTGGCTGAGATTTTGCACGCTTCGATGGCCTGGGGTTATCATCTGGTTTTGTCCGTGCAGATGATCTCGTGGACACCATCCTTGGGTGGAAACGTGAGCGACAGAGAGAAGTCTGGACAATGAGACTCCGGCAATGGTTAAATGCCAATAAACCGGAGCTATTCAATGCACGGAGGGTGTCAATGGTGAATGAAGAGACGGCAAACAGGTTAGATTATAGCTATGGCTCAAGGGAACACAGGGAAAAGGGAGACGTTATAGGAAGTTACTCAGCACCGATTCCTTATCCTCAATTGTTGCTTGTTTGACTCGGCAATGTCGGCACCGTGCACGTACTTACTTGCCATACTACCAGACTACAACCACAGTATGAAAGTATGAATAACGAATAAATATCAGATCAGAGGTAGACTCAGTGATTCAGATATTGCAAAGGAAATCTAGTACATAATTCCAAGAAAAAGGTATGTAGTGCCGATCGAAAAAGCTGAGTCACTTGAAGTTCGCAATCCATCTATGAATCTTCCACAAGCCTGTGTAGCACTTCGATAAGTACCATCCACCGCTCTCGTATATCAAACACTGATGCATGGTCCAGAGAAGGATGGAAAAGGACCTCTAGATCATCTTTGGTCCATCTTTCCTTGGATTCATCCTCCCCAGTCAAATACCTCCTCACCTCGCCAGCATCTACAATCTGATCATTCTCAGCCAAGGATACCACGACCTTCCTACCATGCAACTCCTCTTTCCAAAGCAAATTTTCGAACCAAAAGAAATGCCTGGCCAATGCGTGTGCGATGTCGGGATCGCGACTTGCGAAGTACCAGAGCTGCCACTCATTTGCCTGGCGAGGAGCGCGGTAGACGAAGTTGTACGCTACTGATGGATGGTGCAGGAGGAAGGGAATTGGATCGACGAAGAGCGTGGCTGCAATACGTGGGGACAATTCTGGCGAATGATAAAGGTGCGCGGTTACAACCGTACCGTATGAGTGCGATGCCACGACGACGCGGGGGAGGGAATGGGCGTCCATGATACGTTCAATTGCAGCGCACATTGCTTTACGGCCGATCGGGGGAGATGTTATGTGCATGCTGATGGGAAGAATTTCGAGGACGAGGATACCGACGTCCGGGTCCCGCTTAATGACATCCGAGAGAAACGATATGTATGGCCAGAGCCCTATCTGGAGTATTGATTGGCGAGACTAGCAGTCAGAGCATCGGTCGACGTACCCCAATTCCATGTATGAAAAGAATAGGCAATTTGCTCGCGGAACGATGGGGGCGATACCAATATGGGATATCAGGGTCGATCGATGTGCGCGAGAGTAAGGATAATATCGAACGGGGAGGAAAGGCAGAGAAACATTTCCGGGTATTGAAGTGTTGGAAACCGTGGGTAAATAGCGAATAGGAAGTCAGAGTATCGACCAGGCCCACAATCTTAGCACGAGCACGGCATCAGAAGATGCAGCAGGGTTGAGCAAGGAACATACCATGTACCAGAGCAACGGTCGATGAATCATGACTACAGGATCTAACGTGAGCCTCATGGTTTTTAAATCAGTGTTACTTCCACGTTCAAGAGGATATCCAAGGACCTCTGCGAAGACAGTGGTATAATGATCCAGCTCCTCCTGCCACTCATTGAGGATTTCTCCGGAATGAGTGGAGAATAAGGCCCAAAGGAGCCAGTCAGTGACATTGTCTCGCGTCACTCGCGAAGATGTTTGAGAGAACCAGCGTTCCATCGACCGTGCAGACATTATTTTTGCGCATTTGTCAAACAGCTCTCTTCTCTCTGTCTGTGACATGCGGAACGGATGCTGGGCTGCCTGCGTAAACTCATGAGACAATTATGCATGAAACCATTGATCCATGCCCACCTTCTGCATGAGCAGTCGTCGCGGGAAGAAAACGCAAGTATAGAATAAAATCTCCGTGAGGGCGTAGAGCGCCAGATAGGGCGACAACAGCAATCTCCTCTCATGATAGCTTGCTGCAAGGTAGACGATGCTCAAGGGAAAGATGAGACGTAAAGAAATGATAGACAATCTGATGAAGACGAGCTCTGGGATGCTCCTGCCTATCATCTGGAATAACTATGAGAGCGTTCAAGAAAAGAGTAGAAGGAGATCAGTCGATTCGAGCTATCGGGCCATGAACAACGTTGCTTATGCGGGTCCCATGCTGCCCCATGGCAGGGAGAATTTTGTAGTTCGGCTGGGCTACCGATTCATCTCGCTTGCCGATCAAAGTGTCAACATATAAAATATTCCACGAGGGTGACTTTGGGCGACCCTGAAAGGCCCCAGATACCTCTACAAACATGGACAACCCGTATTCGAACTCCGATTGTTCCCAACGCTTGCAAACTTCACTCGGTTTCTGCTCTCAAACACTTACTACGAGTTAGAGACACCATGGCAAAGAAGAAGAATAAGCAGGTCAGTCCTTTTCAAAGCCCTTTTGTGTATCGCAGCTGATTTTATCATAGATTTTGCGCCCTTGGTGTTGGTATTGTGAGCGGGAGTTTGAGGATGAGAAAGGTGCGAGGTCTTTGCATGCGTACAAGCATCCTGCTGAAGATAGCCACTTTAAGTTCTCATGCAGCATCAGAAGGCTAAACATTTCAAATGTAACATGTGTCCGCGTCGCTTGAACACCGCCGGGGGATTGGCTGTTCATATTCAACAGGTTCACAAACTTGAACCAGAAAAGTGCGTAGTCTTCTATCCTATGTATCATTTCTGTCTGACTCTGCACTAGCCTGCCACGAATTGAGAATGCGTTACCAGGACGAGACGGGTATGAAGTTGAAATCTTCGGGATGGAAGGCATTCCTGCTCCTGACGTGGCAGATTACAAGCGTCGTAAGGAGATCGAGTTAGGCTTAAGTGCGGGGTCCATTAGCCAACCGCAGGCCAAGCGGCCCAAAATTGAGAACCGGCCACTTTCTGAAGACGAGCTCAAGGCGCAGCTTGAAGCGCACAAGGCGCTCATGGGTGCCAGTGAGGCTCCTGCTGTGCCTGCCGCTATGGAGAGTCAGGGTGCTGTTTATGGCGCTCCCCCCCAAGCCTACGCTGCACCTCCGGCGCCTTCCCCGATGTCTGTTCCTCCAATGCCCCCGGTTATGCCTCAAGGTGCGCCTCCATTCTTCCCTGGAATGCCACCGCCTCCGGGCGTTTCTCCAGGACAGCTCCCTTTCCCTCCTTTTCCACCTGCTGCATCCGGCATGCCTCATGGGTACGTCATATCTCTTATTGCTCACTATGTTCAGCCTCGGCCAACGTCTTTCCTAGGCCACCTGGATTCCCAGTGCCTCCGGGCTTCCCTCCGATACCGCCCATGGGAATGATGCCTGCTGGAGGATTTCCTCCACCAATTCCAGGTATGCGTGTCCCACCTCCTGGCTTTCCCTCGTTCCCCCCTGGTGCCTCCCCACCATTTCAACCCCCGCATAATACGTCAACGCCGCCCTCCATCCCCGGTGCCACGCCGATGCCTCCATCTGCTTCCGTTACCCCCAATCCGCCGCCAGCGGCTGCTGCCCCAGTTACAGGTGCTTCCCCACCGCCACACGGGACTCTTACTGCCGCTGCATCCAGGGCGCCTCCAAAGTTGACACTGCCTAATCCATCCTTGGCTCAAATCAACCCGGAACCGAAGAAACTCACTGCGCTGAAATATCCTGAACCTAATTTCTCTCCGGTGAGTCGTTTGCTTCCGTCCAAGGTAACCTGTACTTATTTCTGACCATTAATGTTCCAATGCACAGGATGAGGTCCGCGCGATCCATCCAAAATATTACTTCGCTAAGGGCCAGCTTTCATCTGCCTCTGAATCGAAGACTGATGTCGCCCAAGGATCGCAGGAGGAATCGAGGGGAAAGAAGAGGGCGAGGGCCGAGGATTTCCTCTAACCTTTGCCTATAAACGTTTGTGCATCTTGCCGCGTCGCTGCTATCGTAGGCACAAGTTCTATTGGTAAGGTATACGCGAGGTCGGGCGAGTTATTAGAGGGGTGAGGGCGAGGCGTTTTGTGGCGGACAGAGGGTCATCAGTCCGTCCTCTTCATCTGTGTTCTACCCGCAAATTTTTCTTTCCTTCTACTCATCGTCTCTTCAATTGCTTTACCGACGCCAAGGCCGTGATGGAGCTCATGCACGTCGAAGGTAGTGGTACGGTTTGTTTCTTCGTTCACTGTATCGCCATCGGTCGGTCTATTTTTCCCTTGCCATATCACTTAATCCAATCTCAAATAAGGTTCGTGACCGAAATGAGCCTTGGAAATTAATCCAGACTGCAGCACGCGAAAAGTTAACCCGCCCGTATGTCACGTCTACGGCTTCCAGCATGTGTGTGCCAGAGCTTCGTTGAGCAAAGTGGATAGTACTTATTCTGCTCAACCCTCTCTTCCAGGCTTCATGTTGCCTGACGCTTGACGCCCAGCATGCCTCGCCTGTCCCAGGTTCCAAAGCTGCTCAGCGCCAGGCGGCACACAATGATCATTACACTGCGTAAGTGTTCCATCAATCTCGGTATGTGTGGATAGTATACTCGAGTCGAGCCCTCAAAAACCTGTGCGTGCGAGGTCTTGGTTTGAGAAACTACTTGAATATGTAGTATGTCGGACACTTGCAGTCACGCACTAGCGAATGTACTCAATACACTATCTGTTTTCCTGCCGGACAATGATCCAATCCCTCTCAATGTTGCAAGCATCAAATTTCACTGAGCCGTAGAAATGCATCATGAGAGCTGCAGCTCTCCATAATTCCCACCGTAAGGTACGATATCGGACACATATCTACAACATACTGTACATATTGAATTGTCCTTCGTGTCTTCTCTTCGCGTAGTTTATCCTACCGTCGCAGCCTCCGCATTCTCGGCCCCGATAATCCACCCACCCATCCTCTGCCAAATGCCTCTGGCCTCTTCCGCCCATTCCTGCCTCTTCTCCTTCGCGCAACTCTCACAAATCCCTTCCTTCTCCCAATCCCAATCGGCCATCCTCTGGAGCGTCTCGAGCGGTCTTCCCACGCCCCCGTCGGCAAGAGCTGGGGAGATGACCACATCCATCCAACAGTCTGCAAGAATATCGGTGCATCCCATATGTGAGGTAGCGCCGACGGTGAAGAGGAGAGGTGTGAAGTCAGAGATGAGTGATGAGAGGAAGCGATGACAGATGCGAAGCGTGCGTGTGGAGAGCGCCGCATGTGGACTTGCAGAAGATTGGGAAATGTCGGAGGGGTCGGATGATGGTACGCCAGCGGGATCGTGTGCGCCTGATGGGTCGAAGTTGGTGGACGCTGTTACGCTATAGAGCAAAGCCTTTTTAGTCTGCACAATACGTCAGAAAATGTAGAGCTGAGGGCACATGGTCATATGTATGCACCTGCATGCCGATGTCGAATTGCATCGCGAGCTCGAGGGCATCTTCCAGATGTTCTGTTGGATGCTGATGCGTAAAGGATGCAGGACGACCGGGAAATATTGCGCCAAGGTGGGTGCATGCTTGAAGATATATGGAGGAGAGATGAAGCTGCTTCGGAGAAGATGTACGAAGGATCGAAGCGAGGCGTGGATATGGTGTCTTAGGACCAAGAGGGCTGGATTGTTGTGCACGGCTAAACCATAATTGAGAGAAGGAATCAATGACTAAACTCACGCATCATGATACAGGTGCTCCAGCAGTACCTCGAAATCAGCTACCGTCACATTGATGTGAGAGGGTACGGCGAGGACGGCTGTGGGAGACATATCGGAAAACGTTGCAAAGCGGCTGCTTATGGTAGGGTCAGACATGGCCGTGATCCATGACGAACAAGTCTGCGAATGGCGCGTGAGGAGGGACCTATGAATGTTAAAGATGGAGGAGGAGAGGGGGACGAGTAAGGATCCGTCGTCAAACCAGAAAACGGGGTGCCGTTGTGTTCTCTTGTCCTCAGTATCATTCCCGAAGGCGGACTTGTGATGTTGAGGGTCTGAAGCTTCAATAGTCATTGCTGTAGTAGACATGTATAGGCTTGTAGAGACTGTACATACTACAGGACTGTACTTACTAGTGAGCGACGGCCTGCGACGGCCCCAATCGTGCCTATCGCCGGGCGGCCGCCGAGGCCCGAGAACGTTCTTGTGAGTCCGCCACGTGCATCAGCGATCCGCCCGATTCACATCCGAGGCAATAACCTTTCTACGTTACGACGTACGTATACGACGTGCGTTCATCAACGGCGGTGTTTAGACAATGATAATTCCAGCACTTGGTGTGGACATTTGACCCTCCCGGGATTGCTGTTTAACGGTGATATGTTTCCTTCTTCAACAAGAACAAAGGGCCACTGACAAACAACAGTCGATTTTTGGTAACTTATATAGCGCATATGCAGGTATTGCAATTGAATTCGGGCTGCAGGGCGTCAGACGTCAAGCAGCACGAGCACTAGAACCTTCTTTTGCCGCTCAGGATCAAAGCGAGGACAAGGTGAGGCAGCTACATAGATAGGACCTTGAATGAGCTCTTCTCGCTCATCGCCCTCAACCCCTCGTTAAACCATATCACTTACAACTACCAAATACTTCATCTTTTCTCTCTGTTTATTTCTGAAATGTCTTCTCCCAGAAACAACCCAAATCGTGCCCGTTCACCGAATAGAGGCGGCGTTGCACGCGGCCGAGGCCAGGGGCGGGGACGGGGAGGACGCAACCCTCCCGCGGTTTCCAGCCTGACCACTCGCCCGCTGTCACCTGCTCCGCGTCCTCCCTTGGACCGTGCTCCGGGTGGAATATGCAACTTTTACTGGTCGACAGGCAGTTGCAACCGCGGGTTTGAATGCACGTTCCGTCATCAGGCGAAACCAAGTGTCGAGGAGGTCGCGTTGCATTCGATTTCCGTCGATCAGGCACCGGATTTCTTTTCAACGGAGGGTCTTGCTCTCAACAATGGCTCTGTACAAAGCGAGCAGCACAATCTCAAACCAAGCGAGGCCCATAACCATCTCAAGCCATTTCTCCGCGACAACTTTTGCTTTGACGGTCCGTCTAGAGTCGAGGGATTCGTCCGCATTTTTGCGAGCATCAATGGTCACAACAAGTATTGGGTATGACTTTCTCTTTCATCGTTGTTCCGCTGACCTGATTACATCCATTTTCTCTTTTCAAGAATTTCGATAGTGCACAGGTCAGTCGGGAATCATACAGATCAGAACTCATGAGTTGACCGCTTGGTCTACGCAGTCATTTCTAGATACTATCGTTCACGTGAGTGTGTTCAATCCGTTCCACGCTACACTCATCCAACGTTGTTCTGTTTTAGGGCAATGCTCTATACAGGATTGGAGATGTTCTTCGTTGGGACATCGTCTCCGTCAATGCCGGCGTTGGATCCACCAATTTGTCGTTCCAACGCGCATATTTCCCTGTGTTTCAGGTAAGTTCGTCTCTCCGAGCTGCTACAGGCAGATATTGATTGCTTCTATCAGTACCTGGCTTCTGATTTGGTGCTGAAAAGCACGCTGCATCACAATATCAAGTGAGTTATCGATGACCTGTTAAGCTTGGGACTTGCTGATGCCCTCCAGTGCTCTATATGGACTTATCGACCACAACTATGACAAGATCCACAAAACTCTGTCTGACTGCATCGGATCTATGGTACGGGCCACAACCTGGAAAGATTGTTCACCTGGCCTCTCTGCTGTGCGTCAAGGGGCGTTGGATGGCGTGATCGTGTTCAAGTCTCTGGCAACAATATTTTCTCAGTGAGCTGCATTGCCTTAACCTTCCAGATCTTTGTCCAACGTCTAGTCAGATATCTCAACCGATTCAAAAATGCCATTCGTAATCACCCGCAAATCCTGCGTCTATTTGAGGATCTCGCATCGTGGTTCGAACTCTGGGCAAAATCCGTGTCGAGCACCGTTCCTACTTTTACTGATCCCATCACTTCATCCCCTAAGAACATCCAAAAGCTCACTATCGAGCAGCTTTGTGAAGACATCGTCCGACTTGTAACGATTGCACGGAGAGAATCAGGGATCGCTGATAATCTCCGGAGGCCTGTTGTACGTTCTGTCATGACAGCCGAACACCGACAGCAGGCCATGATCACACGTTTGAGACAAACGTACGATCCTCCAGGCATCTTGCGGGAGAGCATGCAGCCCCGTCATGACAATGATTTCTCCGACATCGCTAGCATTCGTATCGCACCCACGCACCAAGAGCTCCTGTGCCCCGTCGAGCCGTATCTTCCCAAGTATCTGCCGGATGCTCCACATCATCTACCGCCCGGTTCCATGGAGAAGCATGTCGATATACAGTTTCGACTGCTGCGCGAAGACTTAATGTGGGTGTTTGCTTAAACTACAAATCTTGAAATGGCACAAACAGATCTGTTGCAGTGAACCTATTCGTCAGTCTCTCTCTGTATTGCACATGGACCTCGACAATATTTGGACTCAATTGCGCCACAAGCGCGACCCGACAAAACTCGAGAAGCTGGTCGCCGGCAAAGGAGGAGTCTATCGTACTTCAGGATTTGATTCGGTTTTTTTTCACCTGTACACCGGTATCCAATTCACCCCTGCGAAGGCCGAAAGGAGAAATTTCACAATCGGCCTGCTTGTTGATGCCCCTCCCGGTGCTCCCAGAGACTCTTCTGCGAAGAAGAGAGCCGAATACTGGGAACACTCGAAGAGACTTCAGAGTGGTAGCCTCGTCGCCTTCGTCTTGGTTTCTCCAGGCCGGTCTCGTATCTTTCTCGGCACAATCACATCCACGAGCACCGACATCGCGGAGTCAGCTAAGGCCAGTGCCGATAAGGTTCAGCTGCACGTCTCATTCTTCGATGCTGAGGTGGAGCTCTACGCCCTTCGGCGGGAAAAGATCTCAGGTGATGGTTCAAATTTTGCCGTCTTGGTCGACAACAACATCATGCTCGAATCGGTTCGGCCGTTCCTCGAGACTCTGCAAACGGTCGAACAACGTTGATTCCATTCTCGCGTTATATCGCCGCCGGTGGCAGTCTGAGAGATGTTCCGATATATGTTCCGCGCTATGCCAAAGTTCCTGGTTTCAAGTTCAACCTTAGTTGCTTGGCTCAAGGGGGGGCACGCATCGAGGATCTGGATGCGCTCAATCCGAATTCAATTGCTAGGGCTCGTCAGGAACTGCTTCATCATAGCAACCTTGACCCATCTCAAGTCGACGCCGTCGTGGATACGTTAACGAGGGAGGTGTCTCTGATTCAGGGGTATGTGAGATTTGCCACTTATAGAAGCCGGTTTTTAAAGCTTCCTCATAGTCCTCCAGGTACAGGAAAGGTATTTTCGTCATTCTGGTGAATTATGACTGTAACCCATAACCTTGTTTGCAGAGTTTTATCGGAAAGGAGATTATCCGAATTCTCATTGCCAGTCGCATAAAGCCAATCGGTCCGTGTTATTATTATTGTTGTTTTTAATGTGATCTTTCATTGAGCATCTGTTTATCGACCAAATCCGTATTGTATAGTCCTCATTGCTTTCACCAATCACGCCC
This sequence comes from Bondarzewia mesenterica, assembly GCA_004802705.1. Classification (NCBI taxonomy): domain Eukaryota; kingdom Fungi; phylum Basidiomycota; class Agaricomycetes; order Russulales; family Bondarzewiaceae; genus Bondarzewia; species Bondarzewia mesenterica. The sequence continues at coordinate 17,584 of SGPL01000322.1, read as the reverse complement.
TCGATCATATGCTTCTATCTGTTCTGGACTCGAAAATAACACCCAACATCATTCGTTTAGGATCACGGACGACCGACGAACGCATAGCGGAGTACAACCTAGGAAAATTAGAGAAACTGGAAGGCAAAACCTCTCTTGATCGTTCTATGCGCCGTGAATTCGCCAACATGAAAGAAGTCGAGAACGAGATGGATGATGTAGTTCAATCGATCCAGCTCCCACGTCTCTCATCAGAGAAAGTGGAGCAGTTCCTTGACATTCACTATCCCGAGTATTCCGAGTCCTTGACTTCTCCACCCTACTGGATCTCTCGATTGATGGAGCAGATACAGATGGACGAGATTGCAAATGGCGAGTGGACCGTTGCATCTGGTAACAAAAAGCGGAAGGATGATCTGGATTCGGAACTCAGGAATGGTCACTATGGATTCTGGAAACGAGCTCGAGATATCGAATTCATCCAAACTCGGCCTAAGCCGCAGAAGAAAGAGGGGGCCGGAGCAAGAGTGGGAAGGCTATGCAGGAGGACATGGTCCATGAACAGGCGGTCGGAACTGGCGGCGTTGATCCTCGCACAGTTTTCTTTTCTGCATTGGGATTCAATGGGCATATTCCACCTGTGCCTTCTTCCTGTCGCGCTACTGAGCATCTTCTTAGGGATTCAACCAGTGTTTGGTCAATGTCGTTTGATGAACGAACTCGACTTGCAGCATCGTGGGAGGATGAAATCCGTCGTATGGCGTACGAGTCGAATGTCTCCGAATTTGAGCTGTTGCGGGAGCGGTATAAGGCAGCATGCAAGCGGTACAACGATGTCAGAGATCAAGTGCGTTTCATCTTCAATCTTTGCAGGAGGGAGAAAATGATAGATTTTTGTTCAGGCGCGTCAGCAATTATTGCGTCGGACTGACTTAATCGGATGTACAACGACAGGTTTGTCGATTTGTGTTGGATACCGCTCAATATTTATGTTGACTCGAATTTTCAGGAGCCGCGAAGTTGATATCGTTGCTAACAGCGAGTTTCCATTACTGTAATGCAATATTGCGGCATCCATTGATTTCACGTTTTCTAGATCATTGCTCCCAAGGTCTTAATGGTCGAGGAAGCAGGGCAAGTTCTTGAATCTCATATCATTGCATCCCTCGTTCCTTCAGGTAGCTAGCCCTTCCGATTTTGTTCGAAATGTGCGTCTAAGTAACCTGACCTTCCCTCCACGCCAGTTGAGCATATCATTTGCATTGGAGACCCTCAACAACTTCGCCCTACTCTATCTACCTTCTGTCCGTAATTTCCAGTCTTTCAATCTTGCCAATTTGCTTATTGATAATGTCCATAGCTCTGTCAATGGACAGCCCCGTTGGAAAGGAATTGTACAAGTTCGATCGGTCGCTTATGGAGAGACTTGCAGACAACGGCCTTCCCATGTCTCAGATTACAGTACAGCGAAGGATGCGGCCCAGCATTTCCCATTTCATCAGGTAAACTCCTGAGAAGCCTGTCCATTTTAATCTTAACAGCTGATTTGTGCATGTTTAGAACAATTTTTTGTACAAAAATTTGGAAGATCATGAGAATGTGCGCCAATATCCACCAGTTCAAGGCATGCAAAAGAACGTCTTCTTTTTCACTCACACGCACCAAGAGAATGGGGAGGAGGATTCTGTCTCTAAGTTTAACAAATTTGAAGTACGCGAGTCGCTTTACATGGCACCGTAGCCCTTTCTGATGAATGTGTAGGTCGAGATGATCCGCGACCTTGCGCTGTACTTCCTCAAGCAGGGACCATACAGTGGCGCAGGTGACATAGCAGTTCTATGTGCTTATCTCGGCCAATTGCAGAAGGTTCGTTCGGCATTCCGGGATATCAAAATGGCCGTCTCCGTGGACGAAAGAGACGAAGAGCAATTAGCCAAACAGGGCGATGAAGATGTAGAAGCTGGGTTCCAAGACGTTGATGTAGCCAAGCATGTAAGTTGTGCCTTCCCTTCCAATCCCTGATGATATTTACGGGTTTTAGATTCGATTAGGAACGGTGGACACATTTCAGGGAGAAGAGGCAAAAATCGTCATCGTATCTTTGGTGAGAAATTCGGGGTCATTCGAAGGGAATTCTTCGTCCATTGGGTTCCTGAAGGTTTGTGTCCAATTATTTATTATTATTATTATTATTTCACCTTTCCCACTAGAGCTCAAATCGTATCAATGTTGCGCTCTCAAGGGCTAAACACGGCCTTTTCATACTTGGAAACGCTTCCAACCTCCGTCAGAATGAGACGTGGGGAAAGATCCTCGTAGAAATGGAACAACGAGAACAGATTGGTCACGGATTCCCGATTGTCTGCCCACGACATCCAGATCAGAAACAAGTGATTACGAGCCCTCAGCAGCTCAGTATGGTTGCACCCCAAGGAGGATGCTTGCATCCTTGCGACTTCCGGCTTAGTTGTGGACACACATGCCAGTCGGTGGTACGTTCCGAGTCTAGGACATTCCGATTACCTGTGTGGCTGACAAGTGGTTGTTGCTTCAGTGTCATGCGGATGTCGATGATCACCGCAGAATGAAATGCGATGAACCGTGCACCCGTACTCCCTGTGTGCGAAAACATCCCTGCCCTCGACGATGCTCAGAAACTTGTGGCAAATGCGAGTTTCCGATTTACGACGTTACTCTTCCCTGTGGGCATAAAGTGACACGGATTGCCTGGTAAGTCGAGTTTCGCTCTTCGATCGTCTACCTATCTGAAAGTGTCAACGTGTCCTACAAAGTCATGAGCTGGAAGATCTCACTTCAGTCAGGTGCCATCAGAAGGTCATCAAGCGCCTCCCGCATTGTGAACATTCTTCAACCGTGGCGTGCTACAGAGATCCCTTGAGCGTCATTTGTCACGAAGTCTGCGGGGGTTCAATGTCTTGTTGCTCAAGGCCATGCGGTTCGAAGTGTTTCGAATGCCAGCGGATCACGAGATCTTCTCTTCTTGAGATACCACCCAACGGCATCATTTCGCGTAGCCATCACAAGGGTCATCCTTGCGAGCGTCTCCTTTACTGTCAACATCAGTGCGGCCTCACATGCTCCCAGAATCATGAGTGTAATTCTAGGTGTGGTAGAGAATGCCGCCAGATGTGCTCCCACCACAAATGTACGAAACCATGCTGGGAGCCTTGCCCACCATGTATGGAGTCTTGTGAATGGATTTGTGCTCATCAATCATGTCCCGTTTTGTGCGGTTCAGTAAGTATATCTCATGAATCATAATTTAGCCACTGTATACTAACATTTCCGTTAGATCTGCTCGCGTATCCCTTGCGATGAACCATGTACTCATGTGCTGTCCTGCGGTCATCCTTGCCCTTCCGGTACGTCCACTCTTTTCTTTTTGCCAAATACGCTGGCCCTATTCACATATGAATGCAGTTTGCGGGGAGCCTTGCAAAAATCAAACCTGTGTCGTCTGCCTACCAGGTGCTCGCAAAACCGATATCGTAGATCTCATTATGCAACGCACTTTGGCTGAGATCGACCTCTCTTCTACAGACTCGAGCGAGCGCCTGATCACGCTGGCCTGTGGTCATATCTTCACTGTTGAAACACTGGATGGCCACTGCCAGATGACCTACTATTACGATATTGATCACATGGGACGTTTTACGGGAACGAAAGCTCCGCCTATTAACTATCAATCCCCGCCGTCATGCCCCACCTGTCGCGGGCCCATTTCAGCTCTACGCTACGGCCGTGTCACAAAGCGTGCGAACTTGGATATTCTTGAGCAGAATGTCGCGAGCACGATGTCACAGTCTCTCGAAGAAATCGGCCCTGTAGTCGAGGTACTGAGGTCTGAATTGCCAACCATGGAGGCGGCGGCGAAGGGAATGGAGTACAAAGACGGCTACAGCCCGGAGACAGAACTCGACGAAATGATGGAAAGGAGGAATGGTCAATACGGTGGACAGGACGAGCCACTTCCGCCAAGACTTTTCGCGATGTGGAAGATGGTTTCAACTCACGGCTTCGTCAAAGAGGAGGCTACGGCCTGGAATGCCATCGTTAAAGGTCTCATAGGGGCATATAAGAAAGTCGCTTCCGTAGCAACCACTCGTGGTCCTCATATTCGTGCCTATGAAGCTGCACTCTCCACCCTCTACCGCCTCGAAATTGCCGCAATAACAGGTGATCCTTCTCGAGACTGTGATGCCCCTGAACCATTGGCTATGGATGAAGTCAATAAAAAGATTGGCCAGCCACCTCACAAAGCAGACACCCGTTTCCAGGTGGAGGCTTTCTTTCTTTCCCTTGAACTCCGGTTCATGCTGGCGCAGATCGCTCGCAGTCGTATCAGAGGTCTAACAATCATGTCCAGTGATGAGGGCATCCGACATCATCGGCGGTTGTGGCATGCGTTCACCGAGTTCATCTTCACATCCTGTCTGCAAGACTCCCGCAAGGCCCTTACCATCGCAGAGAAATCCTCTGCGTCTAGGCTCTCTGCTCGTTCTGCGATTTACATAATTCGTGCCGAATTGGAGAAATTTCGGTTCGACATCATTACTGAACGAGATGATCTGGCCAAAACTGGACGCCTCAATGGCGCAGAGCGCAAGCAGCTAGCCGCTCGTGTCAATGATAAAAGAGCTCATGCTGCAGAATTTCTCAACAAGGTGGAGACTGCATACATGCGCAGCCGGCCTTCACGTACCGTGAAGGATCTTCAGGTCGAACGAGCTTGGTTTGCCGATGAGTGTCGAGCCAAGGCAGAAAACTATGGTCGCGAATATGGACAACTTGAGCAGCACATTGCCACGGACAATGCATATCAGCCGCTTTCGCTCCAAGAAAAAGCTGACATCGTCAAGGCATTCAAATTCAGTGCGTTGCTTTGCACTGTTTACTTTCTATGGACTTAAAGCGCTCCTATTTTTCTCAGCTCATAGGGGACATTTCTATAACTGCGAGAACGGCCACACCTTTGTCATCGGCGAAGTAAGTTCATATCGTGGTCAATGCAGTCCACGACTTAGAAGTAACTCCCTATTTTTCCTTCCAGTGCGGCGGAGCAATGCAGGAAGCTCGATGCCCTGAATGTCGTGCTCCGATAGGTGGATCCGGTCACCGACTTGTCAGCTCCAATACTCGTGCTTCAGAGTTCGAAGAGATTGCTCGTGTGCAGGGCACAGCGACAAGCCCCTGGACGTGGGCTCAAGACGCGTAGCGAACATCGCCGACGTAATGTGTGGAGACTCAATCTGGAGGTTCACTCTCAATGGCACAGCGTGCTTTGGAGAACCGAATTGCATTGGCATCTCAATCTAATAGAACTTTGTGTTGCTCACAGACTCTCGAATTGATCTGAGCATCTCGATTGTACATTTGTGTTCCGTAATGTTCTTGACACCACCCGATGCTCGAATTACGGTTATTCGGCCATTCTTCATTGTCCGTACCGAGCTGTAAGTGAGTCAGCCGCACTCGGAGCTGCGAATTCTCGACTGTGAAACCAGTTGCGACAATTTTGAACGTTTGACGAAGTTAGCTACTACATAATAACGGGGTGGTCGTACTAATAACGGATACTTAAAGTACTTTCCATTTCCGTATCTGATTACATAATCGAATAAAATTGGTCTCAGGTTTTGCATTTCTATTCACGCGTCTGTTCCTCCCACTTTTCTTTTTGCCTTTCCCCTTCCCCTTCCTTTTCTTCAACTATCCACGTTCGTGTCAGGATGTCTCCTATATCTGGCAAGGGAAAAGAGTCTGGGACCGCTCGTATTCTCGGTTCTGGCACGTCTGGTAAGCGATCTGTAGCTGTTGTCTTGATGTCTGAATGAACGAATGCTGACAGCATAAATGCATTGGTTTTCATAATTTATGATTGAAAGGCGTCGCTGAACTTCTCATCTTTCATCCTGTTGACACTATTGCTAAGCGTCTGATGAGCAATAAGGCCAAGGTATGCTACGTGCATGCATGACTCGTCCCAAACGTACGCCAACCTGTTTCGCATATGTAAAGGTCTCAACTACAAGCCTGTCCTCTATAATATTTCGAGAATATGCCACAGCGCCCTTAAGTCGAAAGCTTTTTTCTTTGTTTCCCGGTCTAGGATACGCAGCGGGATACAAAGTGTCTCAACGGATATACAAGTTCGGTGGACAACCCTGGTTCAACGATATTCTTAACCGTCACTATAAGGAGAGCTTCACGAACATATTCGGGGAGCGGAAGGGGAAAAGCATTATGCAGGCCACTGCCGGAAGGTGAGTCGTTTTTTGCAAGAGTGGCTATTGACTCGTACTCATGATAATACCCAACGCGTAGTTTGACGGGTATCGGTGAAGTGGTGAGTCGTCATTTTCCCAAGAACAATGCATCACCTAAACAGCAGTTGTATAGATTCTGCTACCTCTTGACGCATTGAAGATCAAGCGTCAAGTGAACCCGGAAGCTTTCCGCGGCCGTGGGTTCATCAAAATCTTTCTCGAGGAAGGCACAACACTTTACAGAGGATGGGGCTGGACAATGGCCCGCAACGCGCCTGGCTCGTTCGCAGTTCGTGTCTTTCTACATCGCATTTGCCTGTTGTTCACGTAGGCCCTTCAATGGCGTTTTTTTTTTCTGTGCAGCTATTTGGTGCTTCATCGGTTACAAAAGATTACATCCTCGGCGTATCAGATTTTTCCAAAGCAACTTGGGCTCAAAACTTTGTTGCATCCATTGCCGGAGCGGTCGCATCTATCACCGTCGCAGCCCCCCTCGACGTCATTAAAACCCGTATTCAAAACGCCAATTTCGAGAACAAGACATCTGGCATGACAGTAATGAAGGAGCTGTTGAAGCATGAGGGCGCAGGAGCGTTATTTAAGGGATTGACGCCGAAGGTGCGTCCCATTCACCATCTTTCTGTGGCACGCTAATATGTTGTCTCTTCATCCAGATCCTCGTTGTGGGGCCAAAACTGGTCTTTAGCTATACCATCGCGCAGTCCCTCATACCTTGGTTCGCTAAGTACGTCTGAGACGTACGCGTTTGTTCATAATGCCATCATCGGTCATTACGGTTCCTTTTCATCTTGTCTTTTGCTGGATATCTATAGTAGAGTTCACTTGTCTTGTTTTTTTTTCTCCGTTTTTTTGTTGCTTCGCCACCACTCAGGATAGAATGCTAATCGATCACTATTGTCTATGCCTGTGTGCTAGTCCAACATCGCGTGCCAGTGCTGCCTTTGGACAATCAACCTTGTCTGCATGGCAGGAGTTGCATGATGCAAGCACCCCGTATTGCAATCAACGTCAATGGTTTCTCTATTCAACTGGATTTTGCATTCGGGAGACTCAAGATTTACATCTACAGCCCATTCTTGGTAGATACGTACATGTGCGTTCTACATTTCTTCACGTTCTGTTTACAGCACATGTCACAAAATTCATTTAGTACAAAAACATCTGCTATGCCCCACGACGGACTGCCGATCGGGTCATAAACGACACGTTACTAAGTTAATATCAGGCCGAGAAATAAGGCCTAATATCGAGTTTCTCATGGTCCCACTGTAACAGCATGCGATCAGCGATTAAATAGATTGGGAAAACTTGTTTGACTAAAGCATACTCACGATCTTTTCGGTCCAGAAGCAATCCGCCTCTATAGTCTTCTTGACCGCCTCGACGCTCTCGTCCTCAACGATCAACAACGAGCCTGTCACCTTTCTTTCCGCAACGGCATTTGTCGTTGTCTCAGGCGTCACTGTGTATCCACCGGACTCTGCGTTACCAAATGGTACATGCTCATCAACCCCGACTTTCAGATCACGAAGAGGAAGAAACTTACTAAACCAGCCTTTGGCAGCAAGAGCATAGATCCCCTCAAGATGTTTCTGAAGGAGCGATTGACGACGAGGGAGAACGTCTTCATCCATATAATCTGGAGCCCAAATGATGAAGGTCTGCTTGGCGGCCATCTCGTCAACTGACGGCAAGTTTGATGAAGTGAATTTCGAAGGAAGAAGACAAGATGGAACACACAATTTCTGTAAGTGACGCAGCAGAGAGAAAAGTTTGTGCGATAGTTATACGTGCATGGAGAGATCCGGCGTTGACGGCATATGACCCATCCAACGGATGAAAACTGCTGCACAAGATGCTCGTCGTCGACAAATGACCAGATCTACTTGACCAAGAGTGAGGGAAACTACATGATTTGTTCGATATTCTGAAAGAAATAACGGTGCATATGTATGATCTTTGCCGCATCAATTTCGTCGGTTTTTATTAGTATACTGATCGTCACAAAGGATGGTATTACATAGCATAGTGATAAATTTTACTGAACGTCCGTCGAAAGAGAGTCTTAGAAGTAGGATGGAAAGTAAATAACTGATGAAACCAAAAAGGGAACAATTCTGGCGAAGTTTTATTGTCGAAAAATTAGCCGCTGTCATTACGATTTAAACTGCCCTGCCTTGAGTATCGAGCTATGGATTAGAACGAAGATAAACCACGCACTCCGTTGTAGTGTGATCAGCATGAGAGTTCTCGATGACTGCGACATCATCCTCGTCAAAGTTTGTATAGAAATAATTGCGACGCTTTCGATAATGGTAAGGAGGTGGACTGAGGGGGCGGATCAAAGGGATCTCTACTAAGTCTTGCCTCTTGTCCGGCTTGGCTTCACTTGGGGTAGCATCATAGTTGAATTTATCAAGAGATGGCGGCGGGTCGCATATGCGACGAGGTATATACTGATGTTATAGCGAGTGTACCAGGTCAATGAACGAGAAGCAAAGCCAGTCGGAGACGACGTACACTCAGTGTGGGTGTTCGCGTGAATAATATGAGGTCAATGGTCGTGTGGCAATCCATGAAGATTGGTTCATTTTTTCTCTGCGCACTTTCATTCGAAGCCTTTGAACGCGAACACAAAACATGCGCAGATTCCATCGTCTCTGCGTCCGATCCGTCGGCATCAAGATCCACAGCGACAACGTCCGCAGTCAAGGCTGCTGTCAACCCAATCTCGTGCACCAGGAAAGAAATCATGCCCAAGCTCTTCTCCTTGGCTTTGCGGAATTTCCGCCGAAAATCCCGGCAAAAAGGGTTCCAGGCATGATTCAACGAGGCGCGTGGTAACGAAGTAGCGGAAATAAAGGCTTCGCAAAGTTTAGCCGGGAAGGCAACTGGAATGGGCATCCTGATGCTCGAAGGATAAATATCAATAAAATTCTCTGCACAAGAGCGGGAGAGGGATGCGAAACAAAAGAGAGCGAGGCACTTGGGAGGGGGTCTTTTATAGGTGGTTGGAAAGGGTGGCACTGACACCGAACATAGACAGCGGCGGTGCCACGCGCTTGTAGAAACAATGCGGCAATGAGTTCGCACCTTTGTGCACAATAAGCATTCTGAGGAGGGCCATGCGTAGGTTGCATCGATGCCGGGTGGCGCAGACAAGTACGAAGTCAGAACAATAGTCCCATTGCCACACAGCCCTGGCACAAATCGCTGAAGTCTCCGAAGTATAATTAGCGCGTTCAGTAGATAGTGTACGGCAAGTTCATTTGACGCACCATCTCCGCTCCCGACGTAAGAGGTCGCAAACTCGAAGCATACATAACCTCGCTGGCTGCTGGATGACTGCTACAAAACCGCCTTGTAAGTTAGCGGACCAGCGCCTCTCGCGGAAGCTTACGTACGTATGTAGGTGAGATGGACCTTGTGTCCGAACAATTACCTTCGGCAGACACTCAGCGCACAGCACTCAGAAGTCAAGCTATCTTTCATACCCGTAGTTTTGTCACGGCATCGACTCCCTCCACATCACCACCGCCGAATACTGATGTTGAGCATTCAGTTTAGGTCAGACATACTGTGAAAATGCGGATGCTACTCACATCATCGTCCATATTATTCAGGTCCTTTACGATCCTCTACTGACGGCCAAAACTCCTGTCCACAGTGCTTCGTAAGATTCGAGAAAATCCACCTATAGGTAGCAACTGAGTATTCTACTTACCGAGGAATGTAGAAATGCAGCTGCAAATTTAAAAATGACGAAAGTAACTTTGACATCGTCTTTGAGTTGTTGTAAGAATAAGTAATTACTCATCCGTCGAGACTCGCCTCATAGGAGAGCCTGTGCGCGTAATCGTTGAGAAGAGTAGGAACAAGTCGCGTATACATACGCAAGGACTCACAACTCTTAATCATGTACGATAAGTCCATGGCGGATCGAACGGAAGTTAGGATAACAACCCAGCCATACTCTCGAACCACCTGACGACAGCTCTTACAGTTCTAACTGACGCGTCGCTATACCCAAGCCTTAGATCCGGACGGAGACGGAGATCACCAGGGAACGAAGCGCGAGGCATGGTCCGGTAGCAAATTTCTGCCTTCGATCTCAGGTGTGGAGATGCGGTGAGGCTCAGGGGTGTTCCGGATTCATACGATGCTGATACATCTGGAAGATGGCGATCGTCAAGTTTTCTGTTTATTTGTGGAGGACGGGTGTACTAAGCAAGGCGTACTTTCAAAATAAACCACATCTCCACGCTTGATGCCTGTGCCCTCCACCGATCCACCCCAGGTGTCAGCAACATCTCTCCACGCGGTTAACCTACATACTGCCTCCTCGTCTCCCAGTATCATCCTTAACACACTGATTGCTTTCCCACTTTCTGAGCCTTTTTTTGATGGTGATTCCATCCAAACCTTCAACCTCCAATACCGCTAGCAGAACGCATATTTTCCGTGTACCAGAGAATGGTTGGAGATCGGAGATGGAAACGAGGGTATGTAGGGAAAAATGAAAAGTTGGGAAGCGGGCAATGGATGCGTCTGAATTGGTGGAGTAGGTGTCGTTGTAGGAGTAAGATTCCGCGAATTGTGTTTCAATAAAGGAGATGGAATCCGGCTTCAAGGAAGGTGTCAAATCGGCTTGATCATGATTCTGGGTAGGTCCCAAAGTCAAAAGCGTTGTTTGCTCTAAAACACGAGGTGAGAACATGGAACTGCAAAGGTGTATACTAAGGATGGGGAAGACCGTCTATCACGCGACACAGGCAACGTGAAAGTAAGACTACTCTAGGAGATGATCAAGCGAACGTGACTGACGACGGGGGAATACGAGCTTAGAACTTACCTTGACGTGTCTCATTCTCTTCTTCAGGATCCAGATGGCTTTCTTCGTCACGCTCTTCATCCTTGAATATAATGTTCTGGTACAGTAGCGAGATGCGGCGGCTGGCAGCGCTGAGCGTGGACGGGAGATACCCAGAGGGCTGTGACTGGGAGGGAAGAGGTGCAGGTGCAGATGAGATCTTATGCCAAAGACCTGACGAAGAAATGTCCTTTGGAATAGGCGCACCGAGGAAAACCCTATATCGTTTCGGCATAGTACCTAGGACAGCGAAGAGAAAAAGGGATGGGGTTAGGACATATCGAGGTGCCCAGCGCGTTGACGATCGGCTTACTCAAGGTCACTTGGCGAAGCCGCCCTCACAGCTGTGTGATACCTGTGGTGAGTGATTGAGAGGTCTTTCCGAGTAATAGCAAAAAATGTCTGCGATGAGATGACAAGAGATTAGTCTCCTTTGCAGACAGAAGACAGACGGCAATCGTTCTGTGTATTATGAGGCTTTCACAGATATGGCGGTTCTGTGCACCTGGCAACGCAGCGGAACTTGGAAGTCCAAAGTAATTTACATAACACGCCGCATTCAAGGTGATCAACAAATCGACGATATTTAACAAACTACAATTGAATCACAAGGCGACACGCGGTCACCGTATGAGACCATTATTTGAGCATGTGGAGGAACGCCAAGCCTGATCACAGCCTCACACCTCGTACGTTGCACTGACATTCCACACACATTACAAGCGATCGATAGAACAAGTCGAGACAATATCATAACTTAGTTTAGCGTCGAGCAGAGGGCGAAGGAGCCAAGGGTACATCCTGTACACAGAAGAGGTTACAAATGTGCAACACCAACACCGGACAATCGCGAGCACAGCACGTACTGCAAAGAAAGGAAAGTGTGTGAAATGAGGGGGTAGCGGCCGGGCCACATGATATGATAGTAAGAGGGACCAATAGCAAGGGAAAATGGTATATAGTGAAGGACGTATAAGAGGAGTTGGGGAGGGGGGGCTCGGCCACGTCATAAAGAACATAATAACGCTAGATAATACGTCGAAGCAATACCGATACCAAACATAAGCCGACCACGCGGCATACCGCATGCACAAGACGCTAGCATGTGTACAAAGGAAGAAGGCCAAGGAACCAAGATAGTAGCGGAAGCAATGAGGAAAGGGACAAGAGTATGATGATAGAGATGGTGGGGAACTTATCAGCAGTCCAGAATAAGTTGACACCCAACAAGCCACGCTTGTCGTTTACATCATCATTGCGAATGCAGCTCCAGTACCGCCGCCGCCGCCAACAGTAACGGGGGGAGTGGTCATGTTGGGTTTCATAGCACCCATGTCCTCCCGGGCCCAAGCGTGCATGGCGACTCCCGCGCTCATCCTCTTCGGCATCCCGAAACCATCTACACCCTGACCGCTGGAAGAGCTAGAACTGTTCAACAGCAGGCTGGGCATCTCATAACTGCCTGAAGGCGAGTTGGCAGACAGGCCTCGAGCGTGGGGGGGAGAGCCATATCCACTGCCCGCGCCCATGCTACCGCTTCTTTCTCTGCCATTCAAGGGGCACGAGCCAACGGAAGACGCATCCTCGTCGACAGCGCTGCCGAAGATGTGCGTGCCCTGCGTGCCCTGCATGCCGTGCTGCTGTCGCTGTACACTATTGAAAAACGCCGGATTCCCAAAATTAGTGCCGTTAGAAGGAGGACCATGGGAGCTCGGGGGCGGAGTGAACAAGTGGTGAGTGCCGCCGCCATACTGCTGCTGCAACTGCTGCGCCGCGAAGAGCTGATTATTCCAAGATGTGACCTTCTCATCCGATTGAGACATACTGTACTGCTGCAACTGGAACTGCTGCGGAATTATCTGAGAATGAGAGTCGAAAAGAGACGCCATCGCAGGATTTTCGAAGGAGACGCTAGTTATGCTCTGAGCGATCATAGGCCCACCTTGCCCAGTCGGGCGCGGTAGAATATGAGCAAGGTGAGGCGCACTGGCTTGCGAAGGGACGTTATGGGCAAACGGATTGGAGGCATTCTTGGCATAAGCGATAGGCATCGGATTTCTCATTTCGTCGACCTCTTCCTGAATAGAAGCACCAAGGGAAGCATTATGCATAGCGCCAATAGGCAGTTCGTCCTCGCCATCACCGTAACCATCCGCACCATCTTCGTCCTGCTCCTCCATGCCAGGGATAGCGGTCAGAACCTCGACCTCTCCACTGAGAATGAGAGCAAAAGCATCGCTGCGGACAGGCTCTTCGACGCGTGGAAGATTGGCACGGTCACGCCATTCATTGAGCTCGCGACGTAGAGCGTCGGACTCGAGTTTGACAAGGCGAAGTTCGCGAGATGCGAGGAGGCGGTGACGGCGAGAGGCATGAATGTGGGCAATCGAAGAGTTGACAATTGCAGACTTTGATGGGCGGCGAATTTGAGAGAGGTTAGGCAACAGAGCAGCAAGGTCCTATCAAGGACGATATGAATAGCATGAACATGGGCAAAAAGAATGAAGACTGGCTGACCAGGAACCTGCTATTCAAGGTTTCCCTTCTCTGACGCTCTACGGCATTATGAGTCGCTCTCCTCTCAGCGGTATTGGCCCTTCTAGAGGGTTTCCTCTTAGTTTGAGTGGTCATGGAATTCGGTACTTGGCCGACCTGAGCGGAAGTTTGATCTGCGGGTGGCGGAAGAGTCAGAGTCTGGACGGGGTTTGTGGGGGACAAGGGTGTCTGGGGAACGTTGGGGCTGTCCGTAGAGGAGGGCGAGTTGCCAGAGGAAGGAGATGGCGGGATGGGTACGGAAAGCGCCATTAGCTGTAGTCGAATGTGCGTTAACAGGGCAGGAAGGACAGTTGTAGACTCGGGGGTGATATGATACCTAATTGTAGACGAAAGAGCTGGACGGCCTAATAGCGAGAGGTGGGAATCGAGATGAATGCGAGGATTTTTGCTGTCGAGGTAAAGGGGACAAGACGGAAGCGCGATTGCTCAGCGGACGTCAAGAAATGCCGGGGAAACCGACGATAGAAAGACGGTTTAGGTAGACGCAGGTATTGAATCGCGAGCTGTGCTCAAGCGAAGCGAGGGAGGGCTGGTGATGACTGATTGAAAGGGAGAAAAAAAATTGAGCAGTCGCGAGCTAGGCTCAAGCGTACTGCAGGTCCTTAGAGTGGGCGGATTGAGAGAAGCCGGCAAGGGTCGCGAGGATCTGTTGTCGGCGAAAAAGAGAGATAAGGAGTCTGAGAACAACAAAGGATAATGAGAACATACACCAGGCGTTATCCTTTGCACGGCGAGGCAGTTCGGAAGGAGGGAGGGAGGAAGAAAGAGGGGGAGGAGCTCTTTCGCTCAGAGGACCATAAACAGAGGACAGAGGACGGTAGTGGGCAGCACCAATCGTTTCAGCTGATCAAAAAGGCCCGCTATTATCAATGCGGACTTTCAATCCACTGATCACTCCGATCCGCCACGTGCTTTTCTCGACCTCGACCTTTCAAGCTCCGACTCATGCCGGCCAGCTTTGATCCGCGGCGGCAACCTCATTACCACAGGACAAACTTCAAAGAGCTTCAGAGTCGTTCCCGGCACATTAATATTGATGCCAAAGCTCGTCAGCAGATTTGTTTCACCGTACTTAGTCCTCCGATGAAATATTACCGGTGTGGCGTGTAAGCTCGTGCTAGTCGTTTGCAGCATGACCGAAACAGACTTCGGCTACTGGAGCTAATGTAGAATGTTTTCAAGGATAAAGCCGTCAGGAAACCATCGAAATGAAAATCGGTGCTCGACAGCCGTTATAGACGAGATCATTGTCCTTGAGTAGTCCTTGGAGACTGCATCAGACCACTCTCCGTAATCCGGGCAAATACGTATATATATATATATATATATGCATGTACGGACAGAGAAAGTCGCATCCCTTAGGATGCGGTGGTGTAACTATTTGCAGAGGACGTTAAGTTAGCTACATATAGCAGCGGACGCTGTCAGTCCGCAGGTCCCCAGAAAGCGACCAATGATGTCGTCAGCTGTAATTAGATTGCAAGTTGAGGGCGAAATCTTCTGATGATGTGGAACCGGCCAGAAGGAAGCGTTCAACGACATGGTCGTGTTTGCGAGTTGCACTGTCGCTGATAAGTTATGGTCAACGTGCTCGACGATAGATACTATAGTACTAATAGTGTCGCTGACGATGCACATTACAAATTCCTAGCACTAAGGATATCGATGTTTCCAGTCCGGTAAGCATGTACAGTGTCAGGGATTTCGATAGTGTTGTACACCGTTGTGTTTACGACGCCGTGTGCAGAGCTGGCACCTGCTGCCAGGAGATGTGGAGATTGGTGCGTTAGAGGGCATAGGCGATAACATGGTCGAGTTGTAGGTAGAAGCGGATGTGGGAACGGGAGGTTGCAGAATTTCCAGAAAGGCAAACAAGGGGGTATACATTTTTGCAATGTCTCGTTCCCCTGACACGAACCCTGGAAAGGTAAGAAAGTAATATATATGAGTTCCGGATGAGGATAGAAGAGAGGAAAGGATTACGGATGTTGAGTGTAGAGTGAACGGTTCTGAATGCGAGCCTGGCGATCCCGGACGCTTGGCTTAACATACAAGGCCCAACACCAGCGGGGCGCCGCACGAGGTACGAGCATGTGGTAGCCGTGAGCACTCTGTATCCCGGTCAAGCTTCTCAGATAGTGAACTCGCTTTTTCGTTAGCATTCTGGTGAGCATCATAACCGTCATTCTTGAACAAGCATACTCAACGATATGCTTCGGCTTCGTCACGTCTAGAACTGCTACCTAGTGTTCGTCCACTAAAATGCCAATAAGCAATATGATGTTTCTGCCCTCCAGAGAGCAAGAACCCACGCTCGCTAGTATCGTATCCCAAGGGCAACTTTGACATGAAGCCGTCCGCATTGGACTTGATGCAAGCTTCCTTGATCGGCATAAACTTCTCCGCCTCCGAAATACGCTCGAACGACGTGTTGATCACTCCGCACGCGACATTACCCTTGATGGGCATCACGAACAAAGTCGGCTCCTGCGACACAAGCCCAATTTGTGAGCTAAGCCACTTGGATGCCGTCCAGCCGAACAACACTTGATCAAGGTTCGCAGAAGCATTTCACGAGCGAGATGATGGTCGACTTGCCGGTCCCAGACACGCCAAAGAGGGCAGGAGCCATGCCCATGGGACCCATGCGGCGCGTCCTTGACCTGCATGATGCGGGGGCTCAGTATAACTGGTGCTTTTGGAACAGCGCGATAGCTGCGTCCTGCACGAGCGCGTCGAACGTCCAACGGAAGAGCGCTTGTCGATCCTTGCTTATGCGGTCCACAGGGATGTTGCCATTGCTCATTAGGATGCGTTGCACGTTAAGGTTCATGAACAACCTTTCTGTGAATAACGGGAGCATCAATAATTGACGGACGGTTGAGAACAAAGGACGCATATTTACTCCAGTAGGGCAAGATGCGATGATAAGGAATGCAGAAGCTAGGAGAGCGTGTCATGGACAGTAATGTTGACATGCCCAGGACAGGGATGGCCCACATAGAATAGTAAGGTCTAACATCATGCATCGCAGTCCTGCACGTACACCGCGGTGGAACAAGTCAGCATCACAACACATCCATCCGCGCCGCCTACGAAATCCAAAGAGCACCCTGTCAACAGGCACCGCTTGTCCCTCCCAAAACACACTCCACACATCTGCTTGGTCGCTCGAGACGAGAAGTAAGGGGAAAAACCGAAGAAGTGACGTACACGATGAGCGGCACATGGCGGGGCACGTTCTCCTCGCCGATGACGCACACCTTTGTGAAGATCGAATAGGTTGTGGGGATGTTGGGATGAAACGGGCTGGGCGAACGGTGCTGGCTCTTCTTGGAAGTGGGTAACAGGCCAGTACGCGCTCTCCTGCGGAGGTTGAGTAGGGGAGCTCAAAGTTGGCGCTTACGCTGTAAGCGACCGCCGCATACGAGTCCCGCTTACGAGCCAGTGGAGCTGTGATGGACGCGTGACATAACACCGTCACAACATCACACGGCGCTCCGCAACTCCTCGCCGTGTCGTGTCGCGTCGTCTTTGATTTCAACCACCACCATCTACGTCTCTTGGCTCCTTTAATATTTAATCTGTAATGGGCGGCAGACGCAAGGCAACCAGGATTGCCAAGCCCAATTCTGTCGAAACGGCATGGAGACTTTCGATTGCTGTAAAGCACCTATGAGTGAAGTTCTCGACCGAACCTTCGGAAATACCACAGTTGCGCGCAATGTCTGCCAGAGATGCGGCATTGCCGTAGCGGCCCAAACGATAAAGTGTAACTGCGAGCTGAGTTTGGACAGGGGTCTGTGGATTGTTGGAATTATTTTGGAAGATAGGATGGTCCTGGATGAGATAAAGAAGAATATCAAAGACG
>SGPL01000321.1:28476-39387 GCA_004802705.1 Bondarzewia mesenterica | reverse complement strand
GGCGTGGAGTGGGGAACGTTAGAGGACAGCTATGGTATCACCCTCGCTGGAACCCGACCGTTCAAGAGGGGGGAAGTGGACAGTTAATATGGTGTCGCACGAGGAATTGCAAGCCAAACTTCGGCAAGACAAGGAGACCGTGCAAGCCATCCGACGCGCGCAGCTTGCAAGAGAACGCGAGGAGTATGGGATACTGGAGTAGGTCACTTATTGGGCAAACACGCGTCGCCAGTGCGCTGGTGAGACGAGTTGGGCTTTCGGCTACTTACTGGTACGTGATACTACCAAGCGGCTATGTCTTGCACGTCATTAGATAACATGCTTGGCATAGGGTCCTCCTGTTGCCGGATGGCTTTTGGATACATACGGAGGCTCCAGTGCAGGTCGCACGGCATTCTGTCCAGCAATCTAAGTTAGTACCATCCTGAAATGTTCGCTGTCCCAACGGTTGCGCGAGTGGAACTTATCAAAGTTGATATAGCTGAGCAAGGAAGAGACATACATAGAAATAAACTGGCGCTGTATGGCTCCGAATGGAAGCTACACGGTAACTCCTCCACCAAAGCCAGAAGTACACGCATCATAGTTGGCAAGGGGCTAGTCGGCGCTTGGTATCAGAAGTCCAGCTGTAGGTAATAGGTGCCAGAGCAGAGTGCTTGTCAGTGCACACTCACATCGCTCGAAGTGATTGATCGACAACGTCGAGCGATAAGTACGTGCTGTCAAGCGCGAGACACCAGAGTCACGAGGGTCCTCTCACAATGCAGAGTGATCACAACTTGAGATCCGGTTGCCCAGAGAACTTGAACTTGAGGATACCGAGACGGGTTTTCATCACGGCCGTGACGTTGAGCGGACTCGGAATGACCGAATAGATCAAACAAGGCGGACATATACAAGATCGTCCGGATGGTCTGGTTATTATGAATTTGAATGCCTGGGCGCGTCAAGCAGATCCGGTCTCGAAGACACGCGGGAGGAGGATTGTCACCTGTCCGAGTTGGCTTGACATGAGAGGAGGGCGATTTTCTATAACTGTGGTCAAACCAGAACGATGGACGCACGCTTCGCTTGCCCCATGTGCCCATAAACTCGAGTCTCCCACTGACATTGGTGACTGATTCTCTTCGAACACGACCAAGGCTTACCTCTCTCTCATCACTAGTATTTAAAAGTCGATTCGAAGTGTCGTCTCCCAGTACTCCGCCACCCGTGTTGCTGCTGCTTTCAGCCCTCACATTCGAAACGGTGATTACCAGAACTTCGAGCGCGCAAGTAAAGTTAGTCTGAGGGCAGTCAGAACACTCGGGTGTAAGGACCGATGTCCATATACGCACCCTCACTCGCCCTACACGCAAGGCAGCTGAGCAGGGTATCCGGTAGCAGCAGCACTCGTTGAGACCAGATCCTTAGTATTCAATTAGTACCGACACCGTAATTCCGAATCCGAGCTCACAACAGCAGCTTCGGAAACTCAAGAACAACTCCATGTCTGAGCCTAAGCGCCGAAATGTGCAGCTGTCACATCCTCAAAAACCTCTCCATAAGTATACAGTTATACGCAGAGTGTTCTCCGAGAAGGCGCTCACCTCCGTGTGGTGACGGAACGTCATAAGGAGGAATGCACCTACCGGGGTTACTATGTCCGGACCTATGTAAGAAGTTCAAAATCCAAGTAAGTTATCGGCATCACTCTGTCACTGTCAAAGTCTTCTTCGGGAGCGGGAGGGTGCGCACTGTAGTAGCATAGCGCTTTACCGTAACATGATCG
Source organism: Bondarzewia mesenterica (assembly GCA_004802705.1). Classification (NCBI taxonomy): domain Eukaryota; kingdom Fungi; phylum Basidiomycota; class Agaricomycetes; order Russulales; family Bondarzewiaceae; genus Bondarzewia; species Bondarzewia mesenterica. The sequence continues at coordinate 37,616 of SGPL01000321.1, read as the reverse complement.
CGCTCGATCCGATCAGCTATAAAATGCATACTCATCCAAGGATCGAACACCCGGTGATAGCTCTATACGATGGACTCCTCGTCTTGTGCTTCTTCCCGCTTCAAAAGAAGCCCCGAAAGAGCCAGCGAGAGGTGTTCTCGTTCTGGAAGTGGCTGGGGCAGACATACTCTTCTCGGATCATGCGAGAGCGGAGGAGAGAGAAATGCGGTAGGCCTGTCACCAACAGTCAACTCGAGCCTGAGGAATGAGGATATGCATACAGTAGATATTCATCCAACTTCTTTAACGTGTGCGCATATGCTGCGCAAGAACAGATCGCCAACCGTGTCGGAGGGCAACCAGCGAAAGTTCTTCGACACACCGAGTTCCGGAAAGACCTCCTCTTGTAATGGATGCGGTCCCGGGACATATGATGATGCGGCAGAAAAGAAACACACTGCGTGTCAAGTGGGCATGCACCGTCGGCGAGCTCAACATCGTGGTGATCAAGAGAAGAAATCCAGGGGCTCCACTGTTCAAAGATAACCATAGCGACAAGCGCTCCATCGTTCAAGACAGGGAAGACGGGAGAAGGAGACGGAAGGATGTTTGACAAGGCCTTCGAACTTCAGCTTAAGTGTCACGCCTCTTCAAAGTGAGCCCGCACTGTCGAGGAAGAAGATGCTGGGCTGGCGCTCGCAACGGGGATCTATTTCTGTCCAAGCCAGTAGCCTGAGTTTGGAACAGACATGATGCCAGCCAATCTCGTATCGATTCACAGAAAGTCAGCGGAAGTCAGCATGCCAAAGGTGCCGATGGTGCGTACTCACCGTTCCCATGCTTCCCGAAAGTGCAAAGGCCGCTGAAATCATTTAAATAGCATTCAGAACGCACCCTCGTTGCTGTGTCGCTATGTCCTGCACGGCGTCGGTCGTAGACAGGATGTAACACCTGTCAAACTGCAACAATCCTCCACTCGTCGGATGGTTGGCATTCAGCTGTGCAGACAGCGCATGGCCCTAATCAAGAAGCGCGTATGAATGCAAGCTATGGCGATGATATCAATTGATTGGAGCTAAGTAACTCATCCATGGAGTCGTTGCTGTCGATTGAGCTGCTGTTCCCCCGGGCGGGTGCTGTAAGGATGGAATCTCAGGCTCGCATAAAATCCGCGCCTTCTTGATAGAAAATCGATGGAGCCTATAATGCGTTCTGGGAAGGAATAAATAAAAGACACCGTGTTGTAAAGCATATGGTGACTTACCCAGACCAAAGAAACAACGTAAATGTATTGCACCCAGTGGGAAGTGGAGATATCCGCTGCCTGAGATCCACCCTGATCAGATTACTCTCCACAAAGCGCGATCGCGATTAGCGGCGGAATAGAATATTTGCGCGTCCTGAACGTTTATACATAGACTCTTCCCCCGATCTCCTACAAGGTGAGGAAGCGGAATAGAAAGGCAATATCCGAGCCACGCAATGCGGTGCTTTGTGCGGGTGACGATGATTTTGAAGGAGAGGAACGAATTAGAGCTGAAGGTTAGCGAGATGCAAGGATCCTGAAGTACGAGGCAGTCGACAGTATATAAATCAGCGTTTTGGGCATCTCGAAGCCAGAGTCGGAAGGTTGGACATGTATGTATGCGCTTGTGTTCAAATGTTGGCGAGTGCCCAATACTTCGGGCCCGCATGCACACTCCTATCCGGCCAACTGCTTCTGAAATAAGTACATGTGCAACATGCGTATCACGACTTCCCAGCTAGACTCGTCCGCCCAGAGGAACGTTACAAAAGGCGTGCATCAAACACGCACCGAACCGCGTGATGTACTTAGCTTTGACTTGGCTTGTATACAGTTACTAGTACTATACGAACAAAACCTCTGCAGAGGCTTGAGATCTGAGATCTAGAATCCGGAGACGTTAGAACAACGAGTATTCACCCGTTTCACCGACGAACGTTAGTACGAGCGTCCGCGCTAGCAGTGCACCCGGAGTTAACGCAACGGGACGTTCGACGGCAGAAAGCTCGAGCCTCGAGGGTATGTACTCGTACACGCAACGCACGCCAAAAAAAAAACGCCAACCATCCAGCCAGCCAGCCCGAAATGCGTTCCATGGATTTCCACGAAGGAAAAGGGAGCAAAGGGAGCCTCTGAAAGAACTCGGACTCGGAAGTGCTAGTGATCAACTGTGTTGAAAGAGAGGCTTGGCGCGACGATCGGTCCCGAGCGCGACTAGCACTCTACTGTATAGCTTAGCAGATCTATCTAAACAAGTCACTTTTTAGATCGTGTACTCTGCTCGTACTGTACTATTAGCCGACCAATCCACCAACTCTCTTTTTCCATCCGGAAACTGCCTCTAACATATAGCCCAAAGATCAGATCCACATTCGCCATGCAGATCTCACTCGAGGTGCTGCAAAGAATCGATTCATCATCTCACTGTGGAAAAAAAAAACAGCTCGTGTGTTATTAAGATCGTGACTCGGGAGGAAAGACAGAACGGAAGTGGGGGCTATGTATGTGTAGACTATATGCAGTACACAGATCGGGTCAGAAATCAGAAAGAAAAAAGAACAGACGTTGGGAAGGATCCGATCGTCGAAGGAATATCAAACCCGGTATGTCACTGTTTCTAACAGCAAGCCTCACATCTCGACTCGACCACTCAAATCCGCATGTCACGAGTCAAAAAGATGGACATGCACCGCCATCGAAAATGGTGCGTCCGCGTCTACGACCGTTTCCGACTCGTGCTCCTCCGCCGCCCGTGTTGGTCCGTCGAGGGGACCACATCGAACCCGCTCTGTCCCAGATCCGCTGGCAATTCCGCGGTCTCGTCGAGCACTTCCTCGCGCTCCTCGTTCGTCTCTGAAGAAAGGAAAGGTTCCGCCAGAGTCTCATCCGAGACCAACAGAGGAGCTGTTTGTGTAGAAGGACGGAGGAACCGCGGGGCGTTGACGAGGTTGTTGAAGAGGAACTGTGTAAGAGGCATCCGAGTCGAGACGCAGACGCGCGAGATAAAGAGAATGAGAAGTAGATGAGGAGGAGGATGAAAGAAGAACACACCGTTCCGTACACTAGCAACCCGAAACCCGCGACTTGCAGAAGTGAGACGGGCCACACGAGCACCTCCCATCCCAATCCCAAACTCACGATCCAGATGGCGAGCGTACGACAGGTATCCGTCAAGCTCCGCGCCGTCGCACTGACATGTCTTGTCACGCTCAGCCCACAATAGTTGAACAACGAGATGCTGATCGCGATCACGATCCCAGAGTAGAGCACGGTCGGCGTGTCCGCTAGCTGATGCCAGCCGCGGGGCAGGTCCAGCCACGGCGCGGCTGGCGAATCAGAAGGGACAGAGACGAGGGGCAGGAGCGGGAGAAGGATGAAAATCGAAAGCGCGCCGAAGAAACCTTCATACCCGACAGCCAGCAGCGGCGGCACGGTGTACCGGGAGAGAATCTTCTCTTCGACGACGAATTGGGTCGCCGTGCTATGCAGATGGGCCCGTTAGGGCGTTTCAAACACCAGGCTACTGAATTGAGCACGCTTACAAGATCTGGGCGAACAGAATGAAGAAAACACCTGGATACGGAAGTCAGATGTGGGGTGCTCTTGGGTGATGGAAAACATACCTATCAGAACCCTGGTTGCCTCTGGCTGGTCCGTTGGCTCCGCAACCGGGCCGCCACTCGGGTCTGTGGCGTTGAGAAGCCCTGTCACGTCTTCACGGGTGATGTCCTTGACGAGAGAACCACTGAATCCGACGAGCGAGACGCCCGCCATGACGGTGATTAGCGACAACCATCTAATGCCATTATGAGTGATTATCGTGATAAAATAAGAAAACGCGTTTACTGGTAGAGCCAGAGTCGCCGATGGAGAAAGAGGACGGAGAGGACGCCGACAAAAAGGACGAGGGCTCCGCGGGTCATCTGATATATAGATACGGGGGTGTAGAGCAGGCCGATGTTCATCAACTAGAGATCATGATGAGTGCGACTCCGTGACGACGTTTCGAAATCGAGATCAGCAGAAAACGCCGCAAGAAGACGCGTGTTTAAAGCGGGAGCGAAGTCTAAATTTAGCGCTCGCGGAAACGCAGCACAGAAGCAGAAACAGGCATGGACTGCAAGGAGCAGAAGAAGACGGGAAAAAATGACGGACCGTGGTGCCCGTAAGGTCACAGAAGGCTGGGAGCCACAGCAAGAGGACTCGCCAACCAGAGAGATGCTGTGGAGGGTATTTGGAGAGCGCGCCAGCCTGCTCTAGTTCGCGGTCTTCATCGGTAAGTGGCGTTGAGATCGCACTGTCCTGGGGTTCATTATCGGTGGGAAGACGAACGGGAGAAGGCCGGCGCGAGGCGATCCAAGTATACAAAACGGGGAGAAAGCCTGGGCGGTAGGTGTGATGTGAGCACGAGGACGTGGATCGCAAATAAAAAAAAAAGATAGGAGTTGAACGTACAGAGCATCTCTCCGACTAGGCCGGGCAAGTGGGTGAGCAGAAGGCGGGAGCAAAACACCGAAATAGCGACGAACGGAACATTTGCAGAGTCTGCCATACGGGCTGTTCGTAGAGGACGTGGAGGCTTGGATTTGGATCATCACAGTTCTCGACACATTGCATGTCCTGAGGGCAGGGTCAGAGAAAGAGGATGCGTGACGCGGCAGAGGACCTGCCTGGTACTTGCTCCATAGCGAGTTGGATGAACCCTATATCAAGCTGATGAGCGAAGACGGAGAACGGTCGAGGGAAGAGGATGAAATACAGTGAGGATCATGCCCGCTATGAGAGCGGGAACATAAAGATGGGAGGGCATGTTGGCGTTAGGAGCGAAAGAGAGAAGGTGTATGACATAAGCAGTTTACGGGGAGGTGATGGAAGCCCAGTGAGTTGGCAGACGAGGTGTACCAGATCTCGTATATAAGACCAAGCCCAATTCCACCATGCTTCTTGTTCCCTCCGTCCCCCATGGTCGTCGTTCTCCTCAGTTCTCCTCAGGGGAATACCGGTTCTCGCTACTTCCCCTACCATGGTTACCTCGGCCTCACTCCCCTCACCGTCCGAGGCAGTCCGTCGCGTCTCTCCCTCGTTCTTTCCTACCCTCCGCTGACGTCTTTCCTCCTCAGTCGTCCGCACAAAACTCGACCCTGACGGCAAACCCCTTCTCGCAAAGTCCCTCACCGTCGCTGTCCGCTGCTACGAAGCCCGCACAGGCCGACGCGGCACCATCCACTCCAACGTCCTCGCCGAATACGTCCTCGAGCTCTGGCATGCGCCCCCGGCGTCCGAGTTTGCCCCCCTCGCCGACTCTGAGCACACGTTCCGCATCGCAATTCCACGCGACGCGCCGGGTTTCAGTACCGCTTACTTCCAGGACTACAGAATGTTCTGGCGGGTAGAAGCCGGTACGTACGCCCATCTTCTTATGACCCGTTCAGACTCCGAGTCGGTCTCCCATCCCATACAGTCATCTCCCACATCCATATCATGGGCGTTGGTTCTCGGCAGCTCAAGTCTGCCGAGCTTCCTCTGGTTCGTTATGACGTTCCCCCTTCGTTGCCCCCGCCGTCACCACTCCCGCCGGACCTCTTCCCGCACCAAACTAGCAAACCTAGGGCGTCTCCCATCCGCTACCATCTCTCCATCCCGACAACTCCCATCGGCCCTCTTGACCTCCTCTCTGTCGGCATCTGTCTTCACCCAGCAGACTCGTCCGTCTCTATACGCTCCGCCAGCCTCACCGTCGAGCGCAGGATTGAACTCCGAGAAAACCTCCCCGCCTCCGCTGCATCACCCTCGACGCTATCCCCAACTGACGCTTTCTCCCCTAAATGCTCATGATTCATTTCTCTCGCTCTCTCGAACGTCATCCTCAACTTCTATCACTCCTCCGCCTTCCCCGCTCGCACCCGGTCCTGCGAGCTCGTTCACGCTCGACACCCTCAGCACCGCCCCAACCATCACTACATCAAGCTCTCAGTATCCTCTCCTCGGGCGCCATCGGGCGCAAGACCGAGACCTACAGTCGTCACCGACGCTCTCGAACTCCAATGGCGCGACGTACAAGGTTATCAACAGTACCGTCGCGGGCGCGGAGAGTTCATCTGGTCGATTCGTGCGTGACCCGCAATCGGGGGTGTGGAGCAGGACGATGACATTGCAATGGCCTGCGGCACGCAGCTCAACGCGGTGGGCGCTGGGTGAGACGATGACGACGGAATTGGTCCGGGTGCGGTTTTTCGTCAAGGTCAAGGTGTGTGCACGTTCATTTGTTCGGGATGGTATCATCGTGCCATCTTGCCGGGGCGCTTGTGCTGATATGATACTTCGGCCTTGGCGTAGATTATTGTCTCTTCGCCGAGCGGGACCGATTCGATCGATCTATTGGAGCAACCGCTTACGGTGATCTCGACGAATGCGTCAGAACGCCAACTCGCGATCACGAAATTCAACGCGGCGCTCGCCACGACCCGCAGCTCCTCGAAATCGAAATCTCCTCATCGAACGACACCCGCTCCGCCCTCCCCGACGCCCGTACCCCCACTAAAATTGATCCCGTTGCCACAACCGAGCCCGTTGGGGGATCGGAGATGGAGGGAAGGGGACGAGAGCACGAAGGAGCGGGAGGGGAAGCGGAAGAGAGAATCGAGGGCTCCGACGAGGCCGCACACGAGCGCGGGGCCGAGGGACAGGAAGAAGGAAAGTGGGGGACGGGGCATGGAGATGATGGGAGCGAGCGCCGGTGGGGTATGGAGGCCGGGCACGGCGTCGGCGGGCAGTAGCAGGCTCCGGGGCGGTTCGAGCGTGGGAATGGGAATGGGGACGACGGGGACGGGCCACGGGCCAGGGATTGCCGCGGTGGTGGGGATTGGGGGCATGCAGACGGTGAGGATCAACACCGTGACGGGCATCACGACCACGCACCCCCAGGCGAGCGGGGGTGCGGCGTCGCCGGATCACGTTCGCGCGTGGGAGGAGGAGTTGGCGCGCATCGAGGCGCAGAGTCGGAGGAGCAGTGTCGGGCTCGCGCGCGCGAAGATGCCGTTGTTGGGCTTGGGGAGGACGGCGAGGAAGATGTACGGCGAGGTCGTCGGTGGACGATAACACGGGTCGACGGACGGTGGTCTCTTGTTCGTTTTCTTGTTTTGTTTCATTTCCCGATGGACCAGCTACTCGCCTCCCCCTCACTCTTGAGCTCGGACTCGGCACCTCGAGGCCTCATTATCCATTGCAGTCCGTAGACGTCGATCCGTTTCTCCCTTTGAGTTTATCGCACCGATTGATCCAACAAGTATCATTTGTACCATACATATACCCATCTTCGATGTTCCCCGACACCAGCACCGCCGTTCGCGTTTGACCTTTCTCCATTCTCGTCTCTCTCTTTTTCTTCTCCTTTCCCTCGTGCAAGTGTTGTCGAGCCCTACTTATAAGCAGCGTGTCCGAGGAAGACTCGAGAACCGTGTAACGCATAGACATGATACGTGTAGTATATGTACATCCACCACGACGTCGGCGCCCATCGTCCACTATAAGCTGGGCAATGTTTTTTTTTTGTCATACGACGTGAACCGGTCGCGAGACTCATCGCCCCAGAATTCTGATTTTTTGGGTTCGAATGTTGCCCGATGCCGCACGCAACTCCGTGCAACGCGCTAAGCTCACCGCCGAGCGATCGATCGACCCCAATCGTTGCTGCGATCACGCGCGTAGTGTAGACTCTCTGTATTTATAGAGCCTCATTTTCGTCCATTAGAACGCGCCTTCCACGTCGCGACGAGCGCTGCTGCTTTCGGAGCGAGCGCGCCCTACTAGTAGTTAGTGCCGTGTTGCATTCCCCAGCGGGAAGAATCCCGAGGCGACACCGAAGTTTCGAGCTGTACATACATATCGTGGTGCGGACTGTGCGGAAACACAATAACAGTCGGGCTGGACGGGCACGAAGGGCTTCGTTCAGCTTTTGTTACTCACTGCATATAAAATAACTTGTAATTTCTTGTCTTTCAGAGTTTGGTCGGTGTCTCGTTAGAGAACCAGAGAAGACGTTTGTCACAGAAGACGTTTTTAGTCACAAAAGACGTTCTGGTCACAAAAAGACGTTCTTGTCACAAAAAAGACGTTCTGGTCACAAAAGACGTTCTAGTCACAAAAGACGTTTTAGTCACAAAAGATGTTTCCTTCCGGCCTTCAAAATTTCACGCCCAGTCTCAGCAGTCGGGCTGGATGGGCACGAACTGCTTCGTGAAGCTTTTGTGTTACTCACTGCATATCAAATAACTTGTAGACATAGAAGAGTTTTTTTTTGTTCATATTTTGTCTTTCAGTTTGGTCGGTGTCTTGTCACAGAAGACGTTTTTTTGGTCACAAAAGAAAAGACGTTTTCGTCACAAAAGACGTTCCATCACAAAAGACGTTTCCTTCCCGCCTTTAAATTTAAAGCTTCGCGCCCAGTCTCCATCACGACCTTCACTCCGTGATAGTCTCCCAAAGGCTGACGAGGGAATTCCTCCAACCTTCGCACTCGTGATACCCGGTGGTAAGCTTCACGCTCGCGTTTTGTTCGTAGAAATGTAGAGTGTAGAGTGCACAGCAAGTGCAGTGTGCACGGCCAAAAGCACCATCCCCCCCGGCTCTTCCAAACCCATTTCGCATCACACTGCGGTATATCATCATATCATCTTATATCATGATGCATTGTAAAGAGAGCGCCAAACAGATGCAAAGTTTGTACAGAAAGAGTGTCGGCCATCCCGGTCAATCGTCAACATGGCGAGAAACCGCCAACGCGGACACCATTGACTGAGCGGTCTGCGACGTAGGCTACGGCAAAGCACAGAGCAAGTGATGTAACGTCAGTCACGGATGGCATGTTTCCAAGAACCTATCCCCTACCGGGAACAGGAAATGCATGTTACAGCGGTCAGCTACCCTCCCGCCTCGGCATCGATGGTAAAGACATGAGAGATCTGCGAGACCTACTCAACGACCGACCGACCAACTGACNTCGATTCAGACAATGGAAGGATCTCNNATAAGTAATGNAACCACTTCGTTCGACTNACTTGTCAGAGGAGGACGATCGCATACCCCCGGTCGCCGGGGCGAACANNANTTCGAGGCNGCGTCNAAGAGCGAGNACGAA
>SGPL01000321.1:0-28471 GCA_004802705.1 Bondarzewia mesenterica | reverse complement strand
TTTTTTGACAACTTGAATGTATTGGATGTGCACGCAGGGGCTGGACCNGACATNAAATTTTGAAAGCTANGAGGATGAGACNAACGGCATTTGATGTGGACCATGATTATTCTTTTTCTTCAAGGCNGTTTCACCTCGGGTGTNNCGGCNANGTTGACAGAAGTTTGGAACCAAGCTGGGNAGTTGTCANGAGCNTTCTTGAGCTTGACCATTCNATGCATATACNNTGAGTNGTATCGTGCACGCGNGCGAGAGGGTCATCCACATNNGCGTCCACNTGAAATTGNGNTTCCGGCATGGCGCGTGAGGTCCNAANGCTGTCCGTCCATCGAAAACATCAACCGGGATGGCATCNCGATGCNCATACGCTCAAAATCGAATGGAACNCNACTACGTGCATACATGCGTGCTTACCAGAAGGNGGGGNGGAACNCGAGGCTGATGAGGCTTGCNTANTAGNATGATGGCAACTAACAGAAACACCCTTCCGCCTTTGCNCTGTNCCCGTGAAATTGATAGTAGTCAGCAGGACTTCCGACCGAGAACGATTCAGACCCCTAGGCGCGACGCGCTTCAAGGCAGCNNGCTGTGCATGTTGCAANTGNCGNAGCCAAGCGTCTTGCGACCGAGCTGTGCACTGGATCGTGGANTGTGGAATGACGGTAACTTGACTATGTGCGTGCATATCGAAACGATGGAGCGAGGCGCACAGGTTCAACATCTAGCCCTTGTCTCTTCTCTCTTCTCCCGTGCGGCCGGGCGGGGAGNCTCCACACGGGACGCTGTGATGGCCGGACAGAAAGGCAGAGCTGAAAATAAGCAAGGCTTGGCTCGGAAGGGAAGACAGATACNACGACTCATCAAATTCTGACGGAAAGAGAAGAAGGAGGGTTGAGGGTGNTGGTGATACCGTTGGTGGGGAGGATTCTCGAAGTCGGAGAAGACGGATTATAGTGTACATGTGNTGGGCCGGAATCCCTTATCCCAATAAGTANGTAGTCTGAGCCCGGCGATTGGAGGAAGCGTGCGGCGGANCGCTCTGGATGGTGGTATGAACGCGCAAACGAAGATAGTTGCGAACGGAGAGTTTTGAAGAGGCAATTCGATTGATNTTACGTTCAACGTTCAGATCTCAGAAGCGACAGTGTTCATAGCGGGGAGNAAGAACGATGTNTGGATACGATATTGGACTATCCGAGAANGCGCGGGCAGCCGGCGGGTACNGTTTCCGAAGGAGAAGCTCAGGCCAGGCGCAAAACGAAGGACGGTGTGCGGAACGAAAAGTAGCGTCTAAGATACAAGAGGCATGGAACAAGAACACGCACAGGTCTCATGATATGATGGCCATCGGTGGAAAGAGGGGTGCAGATAAGGGTCGGCGTGCATACCAGAAGCACGCATACACAACAGAGAACAGCTTAAGCATTCGACCAAGAANCCAANGCCGCTAGANCAAGATGGGTCTCCCGTCNNCCANCGNTCCTGNANNGCTNGCGACNTNGACGTGGTGGTTCCACTTGANGGGTCTCCCAATGCCTTTTTCATGCACGGCGGCAAGCGCCGCGAGNTGAGCCGTGNTCCAGGAACCAAGAGCGCCCGTCGTCGCTCTGACCTCAACACCTCCAACTGTGCCAGCTCCTATACTCACAGTCCACTCTTCCTCGAGGCGAATCTCTTCAAGTACACCAACGANAAAGNGCAATCATGTCTGGAAGAATGCCTTGGTTCCAGCTCACGGCGGTCACCGTCGGAAGTACGCAGCCCTTGTTCTTCCTGACGNTNTCTTGACATCGTGGTAATCNATCGCTCTTTACAACGAATGACACACGAACGGAANGGCTGTCAATCCATTCGTGATTTGGTGATAGTAATGGGCCTGGGCTACGTNTTGCTGCGAAGTGAGTACAGNCCGCTCTGCTCATGCCACACCCAATACTCAAGTCTCTTTGTTTCGCCGGTATGCAGCAACGGTACCTACCCCGGAACAAACCTACAATGTGAGTCTNTTGACCNCGCATGTTCCCCCGTGAATTCCGAGCGNGGAGTGCATCCCAAAAAAAANCCCCTTCCACCTACGACACTTTCCGTTGTCTTTCCGTCACACGTTCGGACCTCACTTGCCCGTTTTCCCCCTCCCGCAGGCCATGTCTCCGGACTTGAGACGCAAAGTCGACGCGAACCGAAACGCGAGGTTGGCTCTGGAGCGGGACACCCAGCGTCAGGAAACAGCCCAGGTCAGTGAGAACCGTCATTCCGACGGCGACGACGATAAGGCCGCGGTGCCGGTGGTCATGTCATCGCTCGTCGCGTCGTTTCAAAAAGCGACTCCATCATGCAACTCACGCATTTCCCGTCATTTTTTTTTTTTTTTGTTTCACAGTTGGAGGATCCCGACTCNGCGGAAACCCCTCTGGGCGGACTCGCGAGACTCGCGTTGAAAAAAAAAAAAGGAAAGCGAGTGCACATCTACGTACTCAGCCTTAAATGATGTGATGGGACCCGGATCTCCCCTCGCTATTTTCTTTTTTCAATGCATTTCGTTTCATGTGCATATAATTGGGGGAGTTGCCCTCGTATGAAAAAAAAAAGAACAGCTTGCGATTCTCGTCCCTGTCTCCGAGGCCGACTTGGTTCCGCCTTTCGACGGTCTCGCCATCGCGCGTCGCCACAGACTTGACCCACAAGCGACTCCACGGAGGGCAATCGCAAAACGTGCCACGCCTCCATTCTCTGGGATGCGCTGGTCTCCGTCAGCATCGTAAGTTTGATGTGGGTCAAGCAGTTGTTTTTGACGGTCAGGGCGAGGCGCGCGCCCATGATCCAGTCCGAATCGTGTTGACGTCGGATCCGGACAACTGAAAAAGAAACGCCGTAAAGACAGCCGAGGCTACGATAACTGCCGTCCCGGAATATGTCGATGAGGGAGTCAATCCGGAGACGAAATACGCGAGCGTCGAGATTGGCACGGAGCGGGATGATGAATCGGAGTATGAACAACACAATTCACACTATCTCCACAGCGTCGTCTTTCTGGCAAGTCATCATGCATTGTCTGGTATCAATGGGATATTTACTGACTACCCTGATATATCTGATGGCCCATCATATAGGTAGGGCGGTGGCTCTCTAAAATCCCTAAGCAAGCTTTCATGGATCCGCAGGCAAAGTTTCACAAATTAGTCCGCCGTCCCCCGACGAAGTTTGGTATCGTCAAGGGATCATGCGACAGGTGTCCACTGCCTCTTCCGGACCATGTAACCGTATTCGATTTTGAAATGTTTTTTGAAGGCCATGTACCCATTGTACGTTTTCCTCGCTTCCGTATTTTGCTTTCCGCAGATGAGCATGTGTACTGAATGCATCTCTATTTCATGCAGGATCAGCCCGTTGCCGATCTCTATGGACCGCATAGGATGGGAGTCCGTACTCAAGCTCGCCACGAAATGGGGCTTCAACAACACCCGCAAGAAAGCGCTCAAATGAGTCGCAAAAGACGTCACTCGAACCCATTGATGACATCGACATCGGAAAAAAGTACAGGGTAGGCCCCTTTTTGTTCGTTGGGTACAAGCATCTGGCGCTGCGCGAGTGACTCGATCGAGGACGGCGAGCTCGACGTCTTGGATTCACACTCCGTTGGCAGATATTCAAATTTACGGGACATGTTCAGAGTTGCGGCAGGTAAGAAGAAGTCGGCGGAGGATGTGCAGATCCGGAGCGTTTTGAAGGAGGAATTGGTGGAAGACGAGGGCCACTGGAAACGCTATGCGTCAAGTCGGACAAATGAATGCTTCGATTTTGTATTTCTTGAAATTATCATGACGTAGGCCTAGGTTACCATAGTAGTATCCGTTCTTCTGATAAGTACATTATCGGCAAACGACACCAGCCTCGTATTAAGAACGTGTGCAGCTTTGTCGACCCCTATTATAAGTAAACCGCCGCGAAGAGGGATCGTCCTCGCGGTTCAAAACTCAACGATTTTTCTCATGCACAGAACGACTGTCTTCTGTGTGAGGTCTGCAAAGGAGACTAACGACTTTTATCCTCCGTTCTGACGGTCCCTCTGCGTTCAGGATCAAAAACAAAAAGCAGAAACAAAATAAATATTGAGACCCGTAGGTCTACCACTCTGGGAAAGCGTGTCATCCTTGTGCAGGGGCCATGCTAATCTTCTCTGTATCGTTCCAATTTTTTCGTATGTCACCCCGAAGGGGACAATTATAAAAGATTATCTTGCTGGGAAGTAGAAGCAACTTTGCATTTTGTTCGCGCAGCGGGTGTCACACCACCGGAAACTCGACACGCCAATTCGAATTTATGTGCAAGAACGAGGTGCACTGACCAGCTTGAATGGCCGACCCGGCAGGTTGAGATCTAGTGTATTAAGCTACATATCACGAGATGACTTACATGAATAAGAGGAGAGATGAAAATGAATAGACACAGAACGAGAAAACAGGAAAACAGGAATGGATGTTGCTAGATACAAATCTCATCAGAGACTAGGAATAGGGCGTGAACGGCTACCATATGCATCAAGTTCATGCATGGGTAGCACGAAGAACTCATTGATGAGGAGAAAGAAAAACGTTAAATAAGACAGTGTAGAGAGGAAGAGATACTACGTTTGATTCCGCACGACCCACCGAGACATTGGATGTATGGTATGCCCAGTGTCCCACCACATCGTCTACATATGGGCTGCCCAACCGAATCAGTCCAAGGACACTCCACCATCCCCGGACGCCAATCCATACAACCAGCCGCCTCAAACCGCAATGAATCCGCATGGTTAAAACGACGTTTGTCCTTCCTCGAGACCTCCATTCTGTGTAGTATGAACTGTCGGGCCCGAGAAACCATCAGGACTCCCGTCTGTGCTAACATCGGCGCCATTAACCCCCTCCCCACCCGCCTCTGCCCTCCTCTATAGGCGCCGACAGAGGCCTTCGGCGACGCCATCCTGATGTTATCAGGAATAAGCGGTTCCAGCCTGGGCAAAGGCGGCAGATGCTCCCGGCGACGCCAGTCCGTGTCTGAATTGCTTCCACCCGTGTTGCTCGCATTAACAGCCGTCTCCGACGTGTGCGAGGAAGGTGAGGGAGGAACGGAAGGGCTTTGGTGAGCAACGGCGGTACCATTACTGGTCGGGGCGGCGGTAGACGGAGAAGGGGGAACAGGAGAACGAGGCTCAACCGAAGGTGAGACGGACGTTGACGATGGGCTCGAAGTAGTATTTGCGGAGAGTGTGCCGGAAGATGCGGGCGCCTCGCTCGCTGGCGCACTAGACTCATCACTAGGGTGTTGATTGCTGTCACCTTCGCCGCCATTAGCCGCCTGTTCTGCTGCTTCTCGGCGTTGCTGCTCCTCGTGCTCGAGTAGTGAAAGCCGCATCGCCTCCATGACCATCAACTGAAGAATATGATTCATGAGCATCTCATCTGCGAGCGCCAAAGGTGACGCACCTCTTCCAAGTCCTGTCCGCCCAAACTCATATGACCAAGTAATTGATTCAGCTCCGGGTTCTGCCCCCGTCTTCGTGATCGTCTACCGCTACCACCACCCTCGCCCATTTCAGTCGGCAATGCATGTACACGGCCGCTGCTGACGCCAACAGGGATTAAACGATCGCCAACTTGCCTCATGATAATCCGACGATTAGCGCGCCGAGCGGCGGCAGCGCGTACTGCGGCAAGCTTAGTTTCCCAGTCAGGACGAATTTGGTCTATAAAATTTGAAGGCGAGCACGCAGCATGAGATATGAAAAATGGGGACAAGGAGGTATATCTGGGCACCAGAACAGACCTGTTGCGACCACTTCGGCGCTATCGTGGCCAAAACTCTTTCGGCGCTTCTGTTTTCCTGGATTTGCCGTGGCAGATTGTAATGAGGCTTCAGACTCTTTGGGGGAATCAGGCCATGACGATTGGGGCTGCGAGATATCAAATGGTGATGTAAGAGAGCAATTGACGTCGTTGAGTAGATGACGGTGTGAGAAAGAAGCGGGTCAGTCAGAAGCACAACATTAATGATCGTGTGTATACGGACTGACCGATCCCTCACTGCCAATTCCTGCACGCCATGAAGGGGGCGTGTAGACCACACCAAAATGCTCCTGTACACAGTAGGGGCAGCATGCTGGGTCTGAGACAAGGCGCGTGACAGTAGGCTCAGAGCGCTTAATTTGTACAAAACACTCTGTGCAAATAGCCTGGTCGCAGCACCGCGAGTGGTTGATATTGGCTGGGTAGTACTAGAGAACATAGAGCAAATAAGTGGGGTCAACGGAGCATCGTGTGACGTAATGGGGTAGAAACGAAAGCAAGATGAGCGAGTCAGACACGGGCGTACGTACTAGGAAGCATATTGGACATTCAGCAGCGTTCCTGTAAATCGCAGCCTCGACTGAACGTGGCACCTCCTTTGCCGTGCTGGGGCGCTTGTGGTGCCCAAGCTTCGACGAAACCGTGTCGCTGCGCGTGAGTGATTCGGACTGACCCGAATCGGGCGGAGGAGGTTCCTTGCGTGCGGCAAGAATTTGCTCGTCATCCCAGGACGGGTCATAGTCTTCGAGTGGGCGGTAGAAGGGGGCGAGCTTGCGTTCACAAATGAGTTGGCCGACGATAGCCTCGTTCCATTCCCTGGGTCCGGAGTAAACACCCTGTGGGTACAAGAAACCGAAATCTACGGTGTCGTCTTGCGCGATGCGCCCAGATGAGGAGGCACTGTTGCCCATGGTTGTCTTCTAGTGGATGCGGGGTGAAGGAACGTCCTAGTCGACGGCGAGCACCGCCGGAGTATGAGCGAATGAGGATGAGCTGAAAGCGCCCCTTTTGTGTATGCCTTGTTTGGCCTCAGGCCTCGGGCCCCCGTGGCTGCGCAGTCATGGATTCTAGTGGTCAAGTAAGGGTCACTACAGAACACTAGTGAACGTTTACTGCGCGAGCGTAAGTCGGACTACAAGTTTGTAGTACATCCGTGTTACTTCAGGTTCCTCCCCCCTGCAGTTTGGATTCTCCTCCGCATGGATTTATTGTCTCCGGGTGGATTGTGCACAGTACTTTTCGTCGACCAGAAGTGATCGTCATAATTCATTTCTACTCAGCGCAGCGCCCGAGAATAAAAAGGATTTTTCGCAGTTGGTTCCGCGGCGAGTGTGACCTCAGCCAATGATATCACCCGCTTTCAACCCTCCTGTGCCCTCCGACTTGTTTCTTCAACACCACCTTCAATCCTTCTCGTCAACTTCGTATTATGTTCAGACGGGTAGGAAATTCTGCAACGTCACGTTCGCTGCGCAGACTGTATTCCCAAGCTTCCGAGTCTGGGTCTAGGTCCCAACGTTCACCGGCCTATATATTTGGAGGCACACTCGTCTTCATCTCTGCAGCAGTTGCTGGCACCCAACTTTCACGCCCAACGATTCACAATGATGCGTATACGACCACTGAGTTTGCAGACAAACAGAAAGCGTTCCAGGAGCTCCCCATCATCCCCAAAGTGGAACAGGCTGATGGGAAGCTCAGACTAGTGGTTTGGGGATCCAACAAGTGCGTATCTAAAAATGATGGTTGGCGGAATCGCGTTGTATGCTGATATATGCACTCTTGACAGGTCGCATGTCATATCCTCAGACAGTACAATTGATTCAATTCACACACCAGAAGCCGTGTCTTTGCTGGAGGGTGCTGCACTGCGTGATTTAGCGCTGCACTCCAATCATGCCGCCTGCGTTGATGCTCGGGGTGATGTGTATCAATGGGGTGACGGCTTTTTCGGGTCGCCGTCGTCAGCCTCCGACACGAAGAATAGGGGGCCAGCATTGACTTTAAGTGGAAAAGTATATACGCCTCTAGGCCGTCCCGTTATATGCTCACCAAATTGAACGTATTTATTGCTAACAGAATATTACGCGTCTTCAAGTGACAGGATCGCGTGTTTTTGCATTGTCAGCATCAGGCAAGATATATGTGCTGTCCGCGCAGGCAGAACGGCAGGGCCTGCCCTCAGGTGTGCCGAGCCCCTCAAGTTCTCCATGGTGGGGAACGGGCTGGCTATGGGGTGAAGATGGGAACATAGATTTCGCTGAAATTGTTCCCGCGCACGCACTGGCTTGGGGAGAGAAGTGAATTCCCCGCTGCTCTTACGGTTCACCTCGTCTTGACCCCTTTACAGGTTCGTATCGATAGCTGCGGGTCGTGATCACTTGCTTGCCCTCACATCATCGGGTCGTACGTTTGCTCATCCAATCACCAAAAGCGCCAACACCCACGGCCAGCTCGGTTTCCGAAAGTTCGACATTCCCAACCCTTATGTTGCTGTCCACACGCCTTCTTCACGAATCCACGTTGAGCTCACTCCGAAAGCCGTCACGGATCCACTTGGACAAGGGTCGCGATTCTCGCGTTTATCCTTGCTCTCATCGCCTCCGTCGAACAGTAATTCTCCGCATACATCCGAAGACTTGGCCGGGGTGGATGACAAAAATATCAGGTTTTGTGACCGGCTGTTTGAGATCCCTTCCATGAAAAGTGTGAAAGTCAATCAGATCGCAGCTGGTGGCCGGAGCAGCTACGTGAGGACGGATACAGGCCGCGTGCTTGGTTGGGGCGCGAACGAGCATGGGTATGTCCAGTCAAACTTCGATGTTTATCGGGGCGTCAATGCTCATGTATCCACCCACAGGCAAATAGGTCTGGGAGGCAATGTCGTGCTTGACACGATTTCCGTCCCGACAGAGGTCGTGCTGTGGAGATCTACTCCGGGCGGGACAATGACAAAATGTGTGGATATGCGGGCAGGTGGCGACTTGGCGTTCTTCACTGTCGAACGGATCGACGGGTCGAGCATTCGGAGTGTTGATTTGCTTTCGTGCGGGAACGGCCAGTATGGCGGGCTCGGGAACGCTTTGTTCAGTAGCGCTCAGGGAGTTCCCTCTAGAACGAAGAGCGTGAGCGGCCTCCTCGAATGTATGTTTCCCTTCCCGAGTTCTCTCTTGCCATGCGTGTAACCTGAAGGTGCTACTTGACTGGCCAGTCTCGGAGAAGACGAACAACCTCCAACCCATTACCCCTCGATCACTTTCGGTCGCACCCGATGGCCACGTCCTTCTCACGCTCGACACCATCTCTCAAGCGGGACCGGGTGGTGGAGGCCAGGACCTCTTTGCGTGGGGCTCAAACTACGATTACCAGGTCGGCAATGGCAAGCGTACGAGCATCGCCGTACCTGCCACGCTCAGCCGGCCAGACGGGAACCGATTCATGTTGATGAAGACCAAGGCGGCGGAGGTAAAGGATGCGAAGGGGAAAGTATGGAAGAAGAACGTAGAGGTTGAGCAGGTGGCTGTGGCCGGGCACGGGAACAGCGTGGTTTTTTGGAGAATTTCTTCTTGAAGGAAAACCCCGTTTGGAGATGGATCGGCTCTTGGAAGTTCATCTCCGTGCGTGGTTCGCATGTTTAACAGCTCTACAACTGGGATGGCTGACTTATATTGATAGCCCCCTCGCTTTATCATAGTGTATCATAGCATTTTTAACTCGGCTGCGTATTCCCGCACGCTCTGGCAATCAAGACGTCTTTGGCAGTGTGTTTTTCTGATGCTGCATGCACACAGTGATCGGACGCAGGTGTGTCGTTTCCTCCCTTAGTTTGACGGTCGCGCATCGCTGGGGGACGTTCGCAACATGATGCTCTTTGAATGCATGCTTGATGGTTAGAAATGAGATCTTGGAACAGTTTGCAGGTGGTCCACGGCCGTTTGGCAATCGGTGCCCTGCGCACAAGCCATGGCCATGCAGCATACATACTCCTCCTCCGAGTCTTTATTGCGCGCCCAATTACGTGGTTGCCTCATTGCTCAGGTATATGGCATGCGAGGACGTGGCATGTCAACAAGGCTCCATCTCCCCTTACTGTGGAATTAGCCTGTTTTTGCGCGTGTGGGGCCTCATCCTCAAATCATTTTGCTCGCGAGGTGGATATCCGCTCAGCGGAGGACGTGAAGGTTGTCTACAAGTTCGCCGAGAAGACGGGTGTTCCCATCATGAAGGCCTCGGGAGATTACAAGGGTGGCTCAGGGTATGTGAATATTCACTATCTGTTCAGGTCAATAATGATTTACACTCGTATATCCATGACATACATACATCTGAGTGGGAACTGATGTCCGGAACATTGTGCATGACGGATATTCTGCAGACCACTCGTCGGGTGCGATTTCAGACTGAATTCATTGCACTTGGGCACAAACTATATCGTGACACTGAGACTCACTCCATCCGCTTCTTTACCGTTGATATATTTGATCTCCTGCCTGACTCGGTCCCAAATTCTGCTAAAACGTTATCGAAGCTTCCTCTATCCCAAGTATCAACGCTGGAGACACTGGTTGCACGCGTATCTCATATCTATACTGGTGCGTTGTTCCATCTATTTGACGAACAGACTCAGCTTGGTCTTGCACAGCGTCTTGCTTTGTTGTTGAAGAAGATGTACGGTGCGACAATCTTTGGGCGGCACCAAGGATTGGAAGAAGTGGGAATGATCGATGATCACATGAAGCGGTAAGTGATCAAAGCATGTCGCAATGTTTGAGTTCAGCTCAAGCTGTACCATCACGCTTTAGGACGCGCTATGGGCATTCACCCGATTCTTGGAAGCGACTGTGTCTCGAAGTTCTTGAAGGTTCAGAGAGCCAACAGTTCGTAAAAGATAGGTTGAAGATAGATGCAGAACTGGTTGAGAGCCAGTCGCGCGGCGCGACAGGCCAGAGGCATATTACGCTTTGGTGGAGCGTGCGAGTTGAGTGATTGACAGGTCAGGGTATGGAAGTCTCGTGTATCTGCATAAATCGGTCAATTGGGAGAGACTTCTTCTGCTTACCTCCGTGTGCACGTTCCCCAGGCACATTTTTAATAATCACACATCAACCTATAGGTTCTTCCTCCCTCTGATCAGCCTTTCTTCTATGCATTGTCCTCGTAGGTCTTATAAATGAGGCTTCGAGACGTGTTTTATTGATATTTCTATCAACAGATGGTAACGTGTCGAGAACTACAATGCCTCTTTCAACTGCGCCAACACATCCATTCCATTGTATCCATCTTGGTTCGTCCCATGGCTGACTTCCGCCCACTCCTCCGCCTCCTGAATAGTCTTTCTTGCGCGCATGGTGACTATGCCCCAACAATCGCTCCCTAGCTGGAGGCGTTGGGGCGGGTCGGGCTCACCGGCGATACGGATCATCGCCTTGGCAGCCTTGTTAACATCTCCGATATCTGGATAGTTCTCCCTCATGCGGCGGAACTGGTGACTCGGGCTGTTTTCGTCGTATGCCGGGTGAAATGGGAGGATAGTCATCCCTGAGCCTCCCCAGTTGGTAGGGAATCCTCCAGGCTCAATGATGATGCCTTTGATATTCCACTCTGGCGGCATCTCGCGGTTGAAGGCTTCGGTGAAACCCTCGAGAGCTTGAAAAACATGATGACGGTGGTAAGCCCACTGCAGAACAATGGGGAGGGGTGGAGGATGTGATCACGACTTACCAAATTTTCCGGCGGAGTAGAATGCAAGCGACGTGTTCGCAGCATAGCCACCAGCAGATGATACGTTCAGAACTCTGCCTCCGAGGCCTGCTGGATTGACGTCTCTGAACATTCTGATAGACTGCGGGAATAACCAAGGTCAGTCTAACACCCCAGGATCGGAATTCTCACCGTATTGAACACACCTTTTTTAGTAATATTGACCGGCCCCCAGAAGATGACTTCTATTTGTTTTCGTGCCTCTGTATCAGGAGTTCCTTCAATCTCGCCACACAATCCGTAGCCGGCCATGTTAACAACGACGTCCAGCCGATGGAATGTTCTCTCGATAAACTTGAAAGTCTCGTCTATTTGTGCTGTGTTGGTGACGTCGAGAGGAAGCACAGCGAGCTGTTCAGGACGATACTTCGCCTGAAGCTCGGCGAGCGCAGAAGTATTCCGAACGGCAGCCACTACACGCTCGTTGCTGCCTAGAACAGCGTTGACAAGTGCTTTTCCGAGACCACTGGAGGCTCCAGTAACTATTGAATGTCAGAAGGGACTTGCGGCGATGGTGAGTGGGGAATGAAAAGACTTACTCAACCAGACGCGAGTGTTCTCGTAGTTGGTCATTTTCAGTGATAATGATCAGACAAGAATGCGAGTTCGGGATGATGTTTGTGAGAGGATTATTCAGATTGAGTCCTTTTATACTTTTTTTTGACAACGCCTTATCACCTCCTGTCGTTTCGTGCCGAGTCGACGCGTCTTCTTCGGTGGTCGGGCACGATTTGGAAGCAATAAAATCAGGGCAGCTGTCGCGTCCTGCGGCATGTCCCGTTTGTCATCGACACCTATCGACTGACGTTAATGCAGCAATGTCGGGAATTTCAGTGACCCTTTTTTGTAAGCGTGAAGAGGCGCGACGTACCTCTGTATAAGGTCCGCAATGGAGACTAGGTGCGGCGATACTTTTTCGTCGAAACTATACTACTTACTGTACCCGGCCCATCAACAGTTAGGCAATGTCCCCTGTCCCCGGGTCTGATTTTCGTTGCCCATCTGACGACATGTCCCCATGTCCCCGTGGGCCCGTTGCCTAGTCTTCCATACAACCTCCATAAGCCAAAAAAAACAAGTGCCTAAAAATGAATAAAAATCTCACTTTGCTTTGAATTGTACTCGGAAGGTAAATGAGACATGACGGCGGGAATATTTTGGGATAAAGAAATGGTCAACCATGGGTTAACCTGTATAGATATCATCACGGAAGACGGAGGCAGATTTTTGGGCACCCCATATTCCTTCAATATTGGTCATATTTTGTGACTTATGTGGAAGTGTTTTCGAGCTTCGCATATTTTTGTTTAGATCCAGGTTTTGAGCACTGTGATTGGCTGAGGACCCAATTTTCTGCAAGATATGCAAGCTGCCAAAATTTCTTCCGCACGAGTCACAATATTTGGTGAGTATTTGATGAATGTGTGCAATGCCCAAATATATGCCTGTGTCTGCCGTGCATGTATGCGAAGGCCTTCATTTCCCCGTCTGATCCACTCTCATGTGATCCACCCAATCACTGGGCCACTCTATCTTTACACCCGTTCACGGACTCGGTGTGGATGATGTCGTACAATTCAAAATTGTCACCGCCGACTGTAAGTACCGCGTAGCGGACGAATGCCAGAACAAGGATCTCTTCTGGACTCTCCGTGGCAGTGGGGCAGGACATTTGGCCGCCGTGTGACGCCATTTGGCATGCGAGTGTCTTGCTTTGTACTTTCTCCCAGTGGAAAATAATTGACGCTTTTGCGTGTGCAGTTTAGCGTCCATGAGACTTGCAGTTCAACACCAGATTGTCGGCTATAATTAAGAGCAAGTCCACCGTCGTGTCGAATCTCACGCAGACGTTCCATGATATCGCGCTCGGGTCCGATGCTTATTTCGTGAGTCGGTTCTCACCATCCAGGCATTTTGATGAGAAACCCATGAAATCATTGCGGCAATACAGAACGAGGGTAATCTTTATGAGCCCGACTACGAAGGCAAGTCGACAACGGACACAGCTAAATTTGGCTTTCACTGACTGTCTTTTTCTTTCTCCTATCAGATTCATTCTGGGGCTCCAACTACGACAGACTCCGGTCCATTAAATCGAAATAGTGCGTCCATTTTCCCGTTGACCTATGAACTTGCCCCTTAATTTATGACACTCGCAGCGACCCTTACACCTCGACTGCTGGTGCTGGCAATGCCGCAAGTTTATCTGATCAACCACTCTTCAAGCTTCAAGTCTCATCTGTTACTGATATCTCCCCGTTTCAATTAGTCGGCACTCGTGGGTCGGACAACAAGCTGTTCTCGTGATACCCCGATATGTAATGCAATTGCCGCTCCCAGCTGCTTCCGATGCATTGTCGTTCCTGCAATAACTTGGATAGTAGTGTGGGTTTGCAACATGTGCATGCAGCATTAGGTAGGTATTCACTGGATCTTGAGATACTAAGCGCTTGTACAAGTATGTGATTCTTGTCGATGGACTCTTGCTCATGTTCATTACAAAGGTGAATCCTGCATTGCACCCGGTTAGGTTGATTGTGATGGGCCTGCCGTCTCTTCTGTTGAACCGTGGCAGAAGGTAAGTATGCATGCAGTTGTGCCATATACAACTCTAGGTCGTTCGACCAGGTTCGACCCCCCTCCTCGGACACCTGCCGGTGTTATATGTGCCTCATGTCTATATATGTAAGTACTGTCATCCGTCTTCAACATTGTGCCTGTAGATTCTTGACATTTCTCTGTTCTGTCTCCTGTCTTTGACACTGAGTCGACCTGTCGCGTAAGTAATCGATATCTGGTCTCACTTGTTTTCTTTTCAGGTGTCTCCATGAGCTGATCTGCGGCGATGGAAACATCGACATGTCGACAATGACTTGCATTCTTCAGATGGGCTCCGAGTTGTCGGTGCAGTCGCGCGCGTTTTGCTCGTTTTTACTGGCCTCCTTCTCATGACGCCATACTTGTAACCATTCAAGTTCAAGCGCCGTATCTACTTGCGTATGTGTTCAAAGGGATCTGCTCCTATCCGCACGCCTCAAGGCCTCAAGGCAAGAAGATCATCGATAAGTTTTCCTTTCAAGTCACAAATTCTGCCATCAGACTGTATGGATGGCGCAGCTCGTTACCCCGATGAAGCCATTGAGGAATGTCCAGTGAACAACGAGGGCTGTGAATCCGCGCGGGAAGGCATGATTCACCAATTTCGCGACGATGTTTCCTCGGCCCGTAGGGTTGCACGTATTGTACTTCTGAGAACCAGGAAGTGATTCTCACAAAGTCGTTGATGGGGCGTGGGTGGCCGCGAGGACAATTGAGGGGTGGACCAGGGTGGACCTTTGGGGATACGGATTGGATACGGGTTATTATAAGTACGGCAACCTCCTTCACATGAGGCTCTCCTCAAGGCCTGCTTGCCCCCTGCCCTCAACAGCCTTACCACCTCCCTCTTTAACAACCCATTCTAACTTAATAACGACTCTCTCCAATCCATGTATTAAGGGCCCCTGTTTCTGTTTCTTGCTCCTGTATCACTCCTGTGTCTCGTCTGCTAGACTCGGCACCCTTCGGCACCTCAATTCCATAACCAATCCGCATCGTTCCGTTTCGTTGACAACCTCGATCCGCTATTCAAGGCTGCGCCCGACCGCGCTATTTATTGTCAATACCGCGCCGTCGTCTTCATCCTTGGTCCTCGAGTCTCTCTTTCTCGTCCCACCACCATCCCAACATGTCCCGCTCGCTCTCGTCTTCAATCGAGGTCCTTTCCCCCCCGTCTGGCCGGTGGGCGGACGATTCGGCCTCTTCAGATGATGAAATTGTTTGGAGTCTCTCCAGCTCTTTCGAGCTGTCGTCTAGTGGAAGCAAGGTGCTACCAGGCTCGCCACACTCAGACGATTTCATCATCCTGAGTCGCCCAGGATCAGACGGAATCCATTCACCTCCACGCGCCGCTGGCTCTTCCTCCATTGACCCCCGAGCCATCGTAGATGCATTCTCTTCACTTTCACTGACGCCGGCGTCCCTCACCGCTCCCAAAACTAAGAACAAGCCTGTCCCGAAGAAGCAGATTCAGGTTTCGAGCGGAACCCCTCCTCAGACACCAAAGAAGACGAAGAGGTCGAAGAAGTCGGCCTCCCCCAAGAAGGCAGAGCTGACCAAAAGTGTCGCCGACTCGTACCCCTCTCCTCCCTCTTCCCCAGCACAGAATCGATCGACAGCCCCGAAAGCGTCCACCGCTACCCCCTCTCCGCCCGTGTCGCCGAGCAAGTCTAAGAAGAAGAAACTAGCCGCTGCCGCGAAAAAGGCCAAGACAGCCCCGGACAATGTCGGCCTTGGGCAGCGCACCGTCGTGGATGATGTCTCTGAGATGGGAGACGAGAAGGAGAAAGCGCCGCCCGCATACGAACAAGCGCGGAGCTTCATAACCTCGTACGTTCCCATCTTCCCATTTGTACATCCACCTCCCTTCATATTGAAAATCTCGCTTCGCAGATACTTGAAAAACCCACCTGCTACACGCAACAACGGTGCTATGCTGCCACTTCTTCAAGCCCTCATCATCGAACTGGGCCTGCAATCGAGCTACAGCAGCACTTCCTCTTCGACTGCCAAGGCACCCTCCCCTTTCTCCCTGCTCGTCTCCCCGCACTCTATGCGCCAAGCGAAACTTTTCCTGAAGTCGCACGCGTTCATCAGCATCAAGGACTACCTCTCCGCACGTGAAGAGGGCCCAGCGGCGCTGCAGAAAGTTCTTCACCCCAGCCGACGCAGCCTCGCGAAGGAGATCAGGGCCCACCCCGAGAAGCGCGCGCGGCTGACGTGGGTCAAGAAAGTGGGCTTGAATGTGTTGTTGGTCAACAGCAGGCGGTGAACGCTGGGAATACGGTGCTCTTCGCATCACTCTTCACCATCCTCACGGCAAAACTCCGTGTCTCGCAACCCGACTATCGTTTCCCTTGCTCCATATCATGGCGTGCTATACTTGTTTCCCTTCTTGCTTCGTTTGCTTACATGCCATGTTTTATTTTTTCACATCGTGCTTGTTGCTTCTGTGTACGATGTATCATGCGATGTAGCGTCCACTGGACAAGTTCCGCTTCCTCTTTCGCATCGTCTTGCTTCGCGCTGCCCATCTCCTGCATCTATCAGATCCGTATCTATGTCTGTCGTCGTGTACGTTCCGGGAAGATCAGTTAATGTAATCTGTACTGCATCTCAATTCTCACTGCTCTTTGTCATAATTGGGTGTGATGCTCGTTCAAATTGTCAGAGCTGGTTATGACACCACAGAGCCGCTCAGTATCAGGAGCGTATCAAATCAGTTGAAGGTCTCAACGTAACGTGTAAGTATTACAAGCTCACAATTGACACGCCTAAGAGCCTACCATGCTCAAATCACCGCGCCATGTCAATCATTGATCTCTTCCACCTCTCCGATAGCTCTGAAACCTTGATGACGACCCCAGCAGCTGCCTTATTCAACCGCGCTTCCGCTGCGCCTCCACCGCCTCTGATGAGCACACCCTTCTCCAACCTCCCAAACACCTCACCCGCCCATTCCCCTGTGGCCAATAAGAGTGCGGGATGCTCCAAGCCCATCGACCGACCACTGTCGAGCTCTGCGCACCCATCAAGGACGACGAGTGCAAGCTCCAGCGCCATCGTCAAGACTCTCGCCTCCTTCTCCTCGCCTCCCGACTTCCAGCCACAGAGGACGCGGCCGACTCCTCCCCCTCCGCAAAAAACTGGTGGGATTAGCATCCTTGGTGATGCGAAAACGGAGCTGTCCCTCCTCTATGCCAGTCTGACGGTGATAGTAGAGAAACCCGTGCGTTCCAGGAGGGAAACAAAGTTGCCGAAAAGGGCTTCCGCCAGTCGCTTCGTAGACGATTTTTTGAGGAGTCTCTTCGAAGTTCTCGACAAAGAATTTTACATAAAAAAGACCTGAGATATCGTGGAAATCCGAAGACGTGATGCGCTGAGGATCAAGAGCTCGGATATACCAACGCATGGGAATTTTGTGAGATAGTGGTTTGACCTGATAGCCCTCGAGCGGCGAATTCTCTTTGATGAGTAGCCTGCGTGCGGAGACCCGAGACCGCCCTGCAAAAATCCTCATAACAGGGAATCTCCATCGAACACCCGTGGGAAGCAGCAAATCATGGCCTTCCTTGAAAGTGTCTGCAGGATCTCCAGGCTGGGTGACGCGGAAGCGAATCTCGCCATCCGACAAGTCTGGCGTCGTCGATGGACTATAGTAGAGATAACCTTGAGTTCCTTTCGGAAATGTAGCCGTTCCTCTATATCGGATCACAAATGAGGGGCTGAGTTTCTGGCCATCGAGAACGACCGTGAATGTCACGCGTTTTCTGTGTGAAATGTCATAGAAGTCTTTGGGCTGAAGGCGGCTTGGACCAAAGCTCCGAATGAAGCGTAAGGCTCTCCTATATTTGGGGATCCCCCGAGCCTCATCTGCGTCTTCAGAACGCGTTGACTGATAGGAAGGAATATCTAAACCTCAGTCACACAATCATCAGGAATCCGGAGAACTACGAACATACTGCCTCGCCAAAGCCAAATGTACTGGCACCCCACTTTTAGCGCACCATTTCCAGTCCGCGTGAAAGCTTCGACTCGAACAATCGGCTCCAGCGAGACCAAGGGTGTGTTGTGGAAAGAGAGTGTAACGCTTAATCTGGACGTGGATGAGTCTGCGACAAAGCATGGATGACTATTGCGCTGGGACACTCCTCGCAGGGTAGGTGAAGTTTCGCGCCTGACAGAAAACAATCCATAAATCAGACACAACTGCCGGACTTGATTGAAACAGGACTCACCCAGAAAATAGCAAAGAAATTAGGATAAGTTGGCGAGTCCCGGTGCACGTCGGCGTCGCAAACTCCGATTTGATTACATAATTTGTATGACCTTTGCAATCCAGACTTTCTCGATGAGTTGAGGAGGGTTGCGGGCACACAGAACGACTGTCTTCTAGGTAGGTTGCTACAGAGACTAGTTGCGGACCGTCAAAGCTTGTCATTGTCTGGGACGTCTTAAGCCCTAAGGAGTGTCCTTCCATTTCTGCACCGATCGTTGCCTCAAGAGTGCTGATACGTTGCAACATGATGTAGTAGGGTTCGTCTGATCAATTTGATCATTTGAATGAAGGTGCGATTCTTGCCAGATGCGAAAGATGGGCACCGAGAAGTAAAGAAGATAAACAATTGACCAAAGACTAGGACGTAGTCAAGCAGCCGATTTCAAAGTACCTCCACCTTCCGAACTGTCTGCTTGAGCTCTGAATAGGAATTCCAAAGCCCGAGAATTACTTGTATTTGGTTTGGGGCGATGCACCCACACGGAAGCACGCCGCTCGAACAGTTCTCCTGTTTTCGGTGGCTTGGGGATATGCCGAAGATCAAGATTTTTCGGAAGCTGGTCGCGCCCCTTGAGAGTGATAGGTGAGATGATCTTGCACAGGCGCAGGACAACTGCGATCGAGCCTTGATCTTTGGGTAAAGGTGATGGTTCAAAGCAACATAATGCAATTCCTGAAGTTGAAAGATAATTTGAGGAGATAATTCTCAGACAGATAATCTGAAGCTGACCATCGTAAACTGTGTGACGACGCCCTCTATTATGGACAAGAAAAGGATGGTACAACACGAACATGTGTCTGCGTCCGCCGTATCCGATCCAGAAGTAGTTGCGACTTGAGGAGAATGAAACTGAAAATAATTGACCGAAGGCCATCACCGATAGGTTTCGGGTGCGATAAGCCGCCGGAGGCCGATCGTAGCGCGTAGCATACTGTTGTTCCACCGGGACGCTCTCTGGTTTTGTAGCACCATCATCTTTTGGAATAAGACGGCCCAGCGCTTTATGACGCAATCGACTGCCTGGTAGGTACCATGGTAAACCTGTGCGAAATAGGAGGTCCTTTCCCTCCACAAAACTGGCAGGATTAGCATCCTTGGTGATGCGAAAACGGACCTGTCCCTCCTCTATGCCAGTCTGACAATGATAGTAGAGAAACCCGTGCGTTCCAGGAGGGAAATGAATTATCGGAGAATGGATTCCCCCAGTCGCTTCGTAGTAGATTTCCTCAGGATTCTCTGTGGCGGTCTCGGCATAGTATCTTGGATTATAACGACCTGAGATATCGTGGAAATCTGAAGATGTGATGTGTCGGGGATCAAGATTTTGGATGTACCGAGATGAGGGAAGTTTGCGAGGTAGTGGTTTGACCTGATAATCCTTGAGCGGCGAATTCTCTTTGATGAGTAGCCTGCGTGCGGAGACTGTTAACGGTGAGGCGAAGAGCCGTGAAATAATAGCCTTCCATCGACCACCCTGGGGTAACAACAAATCATGGCCTTCCTTGAAAGTGTCTTTAGGATCTCCAGGTTGGGTGACGCGGAAGCGAATAGCACCATCCGACAAATCTGGCGTCGTGGATGGACTGTAGTAGAGATAACCATGGGTTCCTTTCGGAAAGGTAACTCTTCCTCCATAAGTGATCCAAAACGAGGGGCGGAGTTTCTGGCCATCAAGAACGACAATGTATGTTGCGCGTTCCCTGTGCGAAATGTCATGGAAGTCTTCTGGCTCAAGGTGGTGAGGATCAAAGCTCTGAATGTAGCGGAATATTTTCTTATGTCTAGTGATCCCGCGAGTCACAGGAAGATGTGCCGCCACACTATCATCTGGGTCTGCAGAACGCGCTGACTGATATGAAAGAAAATTTAAACCTCAGTCATGCAACCATCAGGAATCTGGAGAACTACGAACATACTGCCTCGTCAAAGCCAAATGTACTGGCACCCAGCTTTTAGTGCACCGTTTCGAGTCAGCCCGAATGCTTTGACACGAAAAATGGGCTCCAATGAGACCAATACTATGCCGTGGAAAGAGAGGGGAATGTCTAGTCTGGACGTGGATGAGTCGACAGCGACAAAGCATGGTCGATTATTGTGCTGGGACAACCCGCACACTCCTCGCGGGGTAGGTGAAGTCTGAGGCCTGACAGAAAACAATTCATAAATCAGAAAACAACTACCGGACTTGATTGAAACAATGTTCACCGAGAAAATGACACGCTTCACGTTTCACAGAGAAACTGGGTCAAATAACAAGTTGGCGAATCCCGATGCATGTCACAAATCTCCAATCTATGCGATTACATAATATGACCTTTGCAATCCGCCGCGTGGACGTTCGGTGCCCACTCGTGTCGCTAATAAATTTTCTACAATTACGCCATTTCTTTTACATCCTGTTTCTCGTGTAACGTTTGGGATAACCTGACAAGATAAGCAATTGACTAAGGGAGAAGACGTGGTCAAACAGTCGATGTCAAAGTCCCCCCATCTTCCGAACTGTCTGCTTGAGCTCTGAACAAGAATTCCAACGCCCGAGAATTATGTGTATTTGGCCTGGAGCGACACACCCATATGGAGGCATGCCGTTGGAACAGTTCTCCTGTTTTCGGCGGCTTAGGGATATGCTCAAGATCAAGATTTTTCGGAAGCTGGTCGCGCTCCTTGAGGGTGATAGGCGAGATGATCTTGCACAGGCGCAATACAATCGCGATCGAGCCTTGATCTTTGGGTAAAGGTGATGGTTCAAAGCAGCATAATCCAATTCCTGAAGTATAAAGGCAATTTAAAAGGACAATTCTCCGACAGATAATCTGAAGCTGACCATCATAAATCGTTTGAGGACGACCTTCATTCGGGACAAAGAGAGGGTGACGCAACCTGAACCGCCGTCTGCGTTCTCCGTATCCGATCCAGACGTGGTTGCACAATGAGGAGAATGAAATTGAAAATAATTGACCGAACGCAAACATCGGACGGTTTTGGGTGCGATAAACGAATGGAAGCCGATCGTAGCGCGTAACGTCCTGATGCTCCGCCGGGACCATCTCTGGTTTTGCAGCACCATCGTCTTTTGGAATAAGACTACCAAGCCCGCTAGAACGCAATCGACTGCCTGATATGTACCATGGGAAACCTTTACGAAGCAAGAGGTCCTCCCCCTCCGCAAAACTGGTGGGATTAGCATCCTTGGTGATGCGAAAACGGACCTGTCCCTCCTCTATGCCAGTCTGACGGTGATAGTAGAGAAACCCGTGCGTTCCAGGAGGGAAACAAAGTTGCCGAAAAGGGCTTCCGCCAGTCGCTTCGTAGACGATTTTTTGAGGAGTCTCTTCGAGGTTCTCGACAAAGAATTTTACATAAAAAAGACCTGAGATATCGTGGAAATCCGAAGACGTGATGCGCTGAGGATCAAGAGCTCGGATATACCAACGCATGGGAATTTTGTGAGATAGTGGTTTGACCTGATAGCCCTCGAGCGGCGAATTCTCTTTGATGAGTAGCCTGCGTGCGGAGACCCGAGACCGCCCTGCAAAAATCTTCGTAACAGGGAATCTCCATCGAACACCCGTGGGAAGCAGCAAATCATGGCCTTCCTTGAAAGTGTCTGCAGGATCTCCAGGCTGGGTGACGCGGAAGCGAATCTCGCCATCCGACAAGTCTGGCGTCGTCGATGGACTATAGTAGAGATAACCTTGAGTTCCTTTCGGAAATGTAGCCGTTCCTCTATATCGGATCACAAATGAGGGGCTGAGTTTCTGGCCATCGAGAACGACCATGAATGTCACGCGTTTTCTGTGTGAAATGTCATAGAAGTCTTTAGGCTGAAGGCGGCTTGGATCAAAGCTCCGAACGAAGCGTAAGGCTCTCCTATATTTGGGGATCCCCCGAGCCTCATCTGCGTCTACAGAACGCGTTGACTGATAGGAAGGAATATCTAAACTTCAGTCACACAATCATCAGGAATCCGGAGAACTACGAACATACTGCCTCGCCAAAGCCAAATGTACTGGCACCCCACTTTTAGCGCACCATTTCCAGTCCGCGTGAAAGCTTCGACTCGAACAATCGGCTCCAGCGAGACCAAGGGTGTGTTGTGGAAAGAGAGTGTAACGCTTAATCTGGACGTGGATGAGTCTGCGACAAAACATGGATGACTATTGCGCTGGGACAACCTGCACACTCCTCGCAGGGTAGGTGAAGTTTCGCGCCTGGCAGAAAACAATCCATAAATCAGACATAACTGCCGGACTTGATTGAAACAGGACTCACCCAGAAAATGGCAAAGAAATTAGGATAAGTTGGCGAGTCCCGGTGCACGTCGGCGTCGCAAACTCCGATTTGATTACATAATTTGTATGACCTTTGCAATCCAGACTTTCTCGATGAGTTGAGGAGGGTTGCGGACACACAGAACGACTGTCTTCTAGGTAGGTTGCTACAGAGACTAGTTGCGGACCGTCAAAGCTTGTCATTGTCTGGGACGTCTTAAAGCGTCTTAAGCCCTACGGAGTGTCCTTCCATTTCTGCACCGATCGTTGCCTCAAGAGTGCTGATACGTTGCAACATGATGTAGTAGGGTTCGTTTGATCAATTTGATCATTTGAATGAAGGTGCGATTCTTGCCAGATGCGAAAGATGGGCACCGAGAAGTAAAGAAGATAAACAATTGACCAAAGACTAGGACGTAGTCAAGCAGCCGATTTCAAAGTACCTCCACCTTCCGAACTGTCTGCTTGAGCTCTGAATAGGAATTCCAAAGCCCGAGAATTACTTGTATTTGGTTTGGGGCGATGCACCCACACGGAAGCACGCCGCTCGAATAGTTCTCCTATTTTCGGTGGCTTGGGGACATGCCGAAGATCAAGATTTTTCGGAAGCTGGTCGTGCTCCTTGAGAGTGATAGGTGAGATGATCTTGCACAGGCGCAGGACAACTGCGATCGAGCCTTGATCTTCAGGTAAAGGTGACGGTTCAAAGCAACATAATGCGCCTCCTGAAGTTTTAAGGTAGTTTGAGGAGGTCATTCTCAGTCAGATAATCTGAAGCTGACCGTCGTAAATCGATTGATGAGTATGTCCATCATAGACAATGAGAGGATGGTACAACAAGAACATCCGTCTGCGTCCGCCGTATCCGATCCAGAAGCGGCTGCAATATGAAGAGAACGAAATTGAAAATAATTGACCGAAGGCCGTCATCACCCGGTTTTGGGCGCGATAAACCGCTGGAGGCCGATCATAGCGCGTAAGTTGCTCCGCCGGGACGCTCTCTGGTTTTGTAGCACCATCGTCTTTTGGAATAAGACTACCGAGTGCGTTAGGACGCAATCGACTTTCCGGTAGGTACCATGGTAAAGCTTTGCGAAACAGGAGGTCCTTTCCCTCCGCAAAACTGGTGGGATTAGCATCCTTGGTGATGCGAAAACGCAGCTGTCCCTCTTCAATGCCAGTCCGACGGTGATAGTAGAGAAACCCGTGCGTTCCAGAAGGGAAACGAATGAGCACAGACGGATTTCCCCCAGTCGATTCATAGTAGATTTGTTGAAAATTCTCTGGGACAGTCCCGGCATAGAATCTTGGATATAAGAGACCTGAGATATCGTGGAAATCTGAAGATGTGATGTGTCGGGGATCAAGATTATGGATGTACCGAGAGAAGGGAAATTTGCGAGGTAGTGGTTTGACCTGGTAATCCTTGAGCGTCGAATTCTCTTTGATGAGTAGCCTGCGTGCGGAGACTGTTAACGGTGAGGTGAAGAGCTGTGAAATAACAGCCTTCCATCGACCACCCCGGGGTAACAACAAATCATGGCCCTCCTCGAAAGTGTCTGCAGGATCTCCAGGTTGGGTGACGCGGAAGCGAATCTCGCCATCCGACAAGTCTGGCGTCATGGATGGACTGTAGTAGAGATAACCATGAGTTCCTTTCGGAAAGGTAGCACTTCCTCTATAAAAGATCCTGAACGAGGGGCGGAGTTTCTGGCCATCGAGAACGACCGTGAATGTCGCGCGTTTTCTATGTGAAATGTCATGGAAGTCTTCGGGCTGAAGGTGGCTTGGATCAAAGCTCTGAATGTAGCGGAATATTTTCGTATGTCTAGTGATCCCGCGAGTCACAGGAAGATGTGCCGCCACATTGTCATCTGGGTCTGCAGAACGCGCTGACTGATATGAAAGAATATTCAAACCTCAGTCACGCAGCCATCAGGAATCCGAAGAACTACGAACATACTGCCTCGCCAACACCACATTTACTGACACCCCGCTTTTAGCACACCCTTTCGAGTCGGCGTGAGTACTTCGACATGAAAAATAGGCTCCAGCGAGACCAACGCTGTGCTGTGGAAAGAGAGTGAAACGCCTAGTCTGGACGTGGATGAGTCGGCGACAAAGCATGGACGATTATTATGCTGGGACAACCCGCACACTCCTCGCAGGGGAGGTTAAGTTTCGCGCCTGACAGAAAACAATTACCTTGCTTGCAAGGTTGAAAACTTGAACGCACCCTTGGAATGACGCCAGGCACCGACAAACCGCGTACACAGGTACAAACAACAGAAAGCCTTTCGGAGTCTCAATTTTTGTAGACGTAGATAGAGCGGGTAGACAGAGCAGTAATGTCGACACTATTCATTCCTATTCATTCGCATCGCATTGAGGTCGTCAAGTGTAACTGTTGAGGCGACAACGAGGCAATGCCGTGCCGGCACGCGCCATTTTCCCGCGGGATGGGCGGGATGTGTTAAATAATCTCTCCAATATCTCAGGTGCGTGTTACCAGCCCGCCATTTTGATGCAGTGGGGCGTCGCATCAGACACGGATATCCTGAGGTACGAAGGTTGTAAGAAGTGTCTACAACCTGCCACTGGGGGACTAGACGTCGCGCTCGTCCGCCCCCTCCCCATCCCCGTCCTTTCGACACCGCGGAATTTGGCTCCTCCACTCCATCCCCAAACCCGCCGTTTCAACAGGGCGGGGCTTCGTGCTCGCCCACTCTATCCTGTCATTTTGAGCCCCTCCGTCTCGAAATGACGGACCTTTGCGCGATGATCTTGACAAGATCTACACCTATTCAAACCCTCTCACCCTCGAAGAGATCCTGCAATGCGCAGTTGACTACCTCCCGAGCCTATACCAAATGAACGCCTTTGGCCTCACAGGACTCGTTGCCATTGACATGTTTTCAAGGGCAGCCTCCCTGCCGCCGCCTCGTCTGATCGTAAGAAGCGTGACGATGCGCCGAGACGTCCGGATGGTTCGGGCGGGCCACTTGTACTAGGAGACGGATAAGGACAAGTACGATTTCGTCGTAAAGGTATGCTCAAGGGAGTCATTTGACTATTGAATCCCGCTTAAATTGATGGTTTCCTTGCATAGGTTGAGCCTGCGCGCTGCACACATGGGAGCTCGGTGTCAAATCTGTCATCACAGGTCGCCGTGCATCGCGAAACGGGCCGCTCAAGCTTAACCGGCTCTTTGCCTGGAACTTTCACCTTATTGACTGGTACATGATTGCATCAAGTCCAACAATGTCCCGCACAATGAACTCCTCAGTCGGGGTTACAAGAGCATCAGTGACTGGTACAGTACAGTAAAGAGTGGGGAGGGTGATGAGAGCGAGCGCGCAGGTCGCTGTGTGGGCAAGGAGGAGAAGGCCAAGTGTGGACTGCACGTCGAAGGAGGAAAAGACACGACGACCTTAGAATAATTATCACATTGCACGTCTGCTTCTCGATCTTTCTGTGCATGATTTTCTCGTAATAATACATAGACTAGATGACTTCGTACTGTAAGAATGTAATAGAAAATGTGGAAAACTCAAATGTTGCATTGCGCCGCAAGCAAGGTGGCTGCCGACGCAGTCGGCCCTTCCCTAGTTTATAAATCAGACAACAACTGCCTGACTGGATTGAAACAGGACTCACCCCGGAAAATGGCAAAGAAACTAGGATAAGTTGGCGAGTCCTGGTCTGTCCTGGTGCACGTCGGTGGTGTCGCAATCCTTAAGATTACGTAATACGACCTTTACCTGGCTACCGCCTGGTTTTGAACCTGTTTTAAGCTGGAGATGTTCCAGTTGGACGGTCTCTTAAGATCTTAAGAGTATCACTTGGTCTCATAATTCGTGAAGGCACAGTGCAAATAACGCAAAGCAGAAATTCGGCGAGCATATCTATCGTGATCATCTATACCGTCATTGAAAAATGTGATATTTGATCAAGCAATGCCGAGAGATAGCCTTGATGGTTCATGCAATACAGTTACCTCAAAATACGCAAGGCCTTACAAGGTCAGACAGGAAGATCCTGAGAGATTCTGAGGAAAAAAAGTTGACGATTGGCCACTCTGCCCTTAGGCGGCTAATTACGAGCACTACGTCCCATCTGCATCCGCGAATACCATTAGCAAGAGAGAAGGGATGTGGCGGAGCAAAGTCACTAAGATGACTTTGACTTTTGTCCCTTCTTCGCACCACCAAATACCTTTCGGCGCTGCTTGATCATGTGGCCATACAGGAAATACAGCGCTTTTTCGCGCAAGCGACGAAAAAAAAAAAAAAAAAAACATCCCACGACACCGGGTGAGCAATGCATTCGGCAAGCTGCACGCATCACCACTCACCTGGCCACCAGATGCAGAACAACAGCGCACGGCCGAGGGACTCTGCGTCCCACTCCTCGACGGGCTTTCGCAGCGGGAGCGTAGAAAACGCGACGAACGCCTCGGACGACGCGCCGGTGATATAGAGGACGTAGAATGTGGTATACCGAAGCCAGAGGAGCACTCGGGGCTCGATTCCCACGAGCGAGGAGGCGTAGAAGGTGTAGCGAATGACTTCGGTGACGGACCACGACAGGACCATACTACCGTAGAACGGGCTCGCGCGGGCCTGGACGCGTTCACCGTAAGCCAAAGTTTCCGATGGCCGAAAATATGGGGAAGCGGAGAAGGAGAACGCACTCACGGAGTCGAAGCGCGCGGCTATGTACCAGACTAAGTAGAGCCGGCTCGCGACTTGCATGGCGGTCGTCGTGAGCGGGCTGCGCACGAAACCGAGGAGGGCGTGGAGGATTTCGAGGATGGCAAGGCTTTGTACGTAGAATGTCGGTTCGCCAACGGCAGCGAAAGTGCTCGTGGCGCGTTTGTACAAGGGCGCGAGGGAGGTGGGTATGAATGAAGGTATGGATGCCGAGGCGGGGACTGTCGGACTCAAAAAATGAATCAGGGTGAGGTAGAGGACGTAGGACCATCCCGCTGCGGAGAGCAGGTTGTAGAGGACGAGGTAGCCCTTGACAAGGGGTGGGGTCGCTGAGGAAGGACTGATTGTGAGCTCGATGACACGGAGCGGGATACGGAGGCCAAACGACGCGACATACGTTTCTTTTTTGTGATCGGTGGGCGTTGTTGGCTCATCGTCGCAGGTTGGGCGTGGATGAAGAGACTTGGTCCTTATGTATCAGACCAAGTTGAAGTACTCGTCTCTGTCAGGGCTCCGGTCCTGCTGGTTCGGCTCCTTGAAGTCAGATCGGATTACGTAATTAACAAATCGGGCAAGTCTCGTAGAACTGAAGGTCTCCAAGTTTTGCAACTGACTTCCACCAACTCAGTGTTGGCGTTCGGTTGGCAAGTCATGTAGGAAGTACTGATACAGAATGATCTCTTACTAGGAGACTGTCGCAGGTAAGTCAGGTTCTCCGCATGAACTGCTTGACCATTTTCCTTGAGTTTCAAGTGTCAAGAGAAATTACAGTGCACATCATTCGAGGAGCTCCCGACATATCCTATACCCGTGTCTAGGATGTAGACTTGACTATGGCACACGTATGGAAGACCTTGCATCTTGCCGGCGCGTGAGCACCCCACGCGTGCGAGGACTATCTGGCGCCGATACCATTTTTGGTCTCCTTCGTTCGATGCGCTTGACGTTCCTCGCTTCCCCTCCGTCAATGTTTCATGAACTATCTAGTAATGCCACCTCCGTGCTGTCCTCGGCTCGGTACT
>SGPL01000320.1:0-39595 GCA_004802705.1 Bondarzewia mesenterica | reverse complement strand
AGAAACGTATCGGAATGCAATTGGTATGGGAGGAAAACAAAACACACTAGCCCACCGCGAGGGTCGAACTCGCAGCCTTCAGATCATCACCTTTCAGTGACGTGTAACCCGCCTCTTCAGTAAGAGTCTGACGCTCTATCCGATTGAGCTAGGCGGGCATTGTCCCTCTCGGCTAATGCCCAGTAAAGTTTTGGCCCTTGTCAATTACACCACCCTCTTTTCCTACCTCAGCCTTGCAGTCATTCCCAGATAAAACACTAGTGTTTCTGCGAGGCATATCTGTTGCATAGCTTTGCGAAGTGCTCGAAGCTTGAAGGGTAAATACATGACGATTAACATACTTCACTTTATGGGTACAGGGTAACAATACAGGCGCACTACTCGACGTTATCGACTTTGTACAGTGTGAACGAACGATCGGAACATATGTAGGTACAGCACACAGACGAGACATTATACAGGGGCTTGAAGAAAGCAGTGAGCATGGAGAAAGATGTAGGATATCATTACGAGACAAAAGTATCCTTTGAGTTTCGATTTCCGAGAATTCAGACGTACGATCCAGTCGCGAACAATCTGCGCCTTTCAAATTCCATCCACACGCGCAGCGAGATGTCTTCACATCTACATCGACCTCTTTTTCCTCACGGGACTCATTCCCGCTCCCGTCTCGACCTCGGCCTCCTCCCGCGCACGCTTGGCCGTTGATGTCGAGCGCAGGGTGCGCGGCGGCGATGTGGGGAGCTTGCGGCCAAAGTCCTTGCCAACAGTCATGAAATAGTTGTCGGAGAGCGACGGCGACAAGGCCTCCGCGCTCCCGAACACCCCCTGGCTGCGGCTCGTTACACGAGACATTGGCTTGCGCCGCGGGGGCGTCGACGGTTCCGTTGCGGCTATCGTCGGCGACGGCGGCACGGAGGGCACCTTGGTTTCGCGGGCACGCATGTCTTGAAGGATGGCGCGATAGCCGGCTTGGACGATCCCGAAATACCTGTGCACGGTGGAGGTGGGTGGTTAGTGGCTAGGAAAACTTAAGAGGAAGTATAACGCACCGGACGTCCTTTGTGTAGATGCGCAAGAGGACTTCGCCAAAATTGTTTGGCATGAGCAGAGAGAGGTCTCCAGGCCTCGCGCGCTTAGCACCTGTAAGAAAGCAGCGATGGGTGGGGGAGCACACGATGTGAGTGGGAAACATATCCATGACATATCACGATATCATACATACTGTTGATATTGTGCTTCGAATAGAACCTGACGGCATCGAGCGGGTTACTATTTTGCATCCCGTGGTGCATCTGCGAGAGCGCGACAACAACGTCCTGCGGTCTCAGTGCCTCCAAATCCTCCCGGAACTCCAAGTCATCCGTCGTTTGGCTCGGCTGCTCGTCAACCTCGTCGAACTCGCCGCCCTCGGGCTCCTGCGAAGCAGGGCGCGCATCGAGGAGCTTCGCACGCTCGACGATGTGCTCGGGAGTAATCTCCGCCTTGATGACGTCGTGCATATCCCATTCAAACACCTTGTAGTCCACGCACTTGTAAAGGTTGCGCTCGTGGATCCGGGTGAATATTTGGCGCGATTCTTTCAGCTCCTGCATCACGCGATGGGGTCACAGTCAATCGTGCAGTGTTCAGAGCAGTTAGGAAGGATACAGAGACGGAGGGACTCACCGGCCTGTCGACCTGGCGCTCGATGTACGTCATGATTTCGTCGGTGAGATACATATACTTCCCAGGCATCTCGATTTGTTCCGCTATCTTCAAAGTAGGTTCGGCAGCAAGGATGGCGTCAATGACCATAGACTCGATAGCCTTGGCTATCACGCGCGTAGGGAAGAGCATAAACCAATCAATAGATCCAGAACCATGCGCATATACTCACCAGTCTTGTGGTGATAGATACGCTTGTGAAGGGAAAACCTAAAGAAGGGTCATTCTATCAGCATTTGATTGCTGTTGGAAACAAAACATCAACATGCTCACCTTGTGTAGCACATCTCGTAAATCTGGTTGGCGTCTTTGATGTCGTAGCAGATTTCGTCCTCAATGACGCGCGCAGAGTCAATGAGCCTGTGAAAAGCTGAACACAGGAAGTGACTTCAAGACCAAAGATAGAACTAACCTGCTCAGAGAGAGGTTCCCTCGCTCGCCAATCGCATTAGAATCCCGCGCGATGTAGTCGAACCTAGACATCACGGTAGTGAGTGTCAAGTCAATACCTCATGAGGAGGTTTTGATGGTAAGCATACTTGTCTACATCAATACCATTGCGCTTGTTCGCAACTATCTCGAACAAGAACGGTTTCTCCGGTGGGTTTCTGAAGGTGCATACAAAGACCGAGATGAGGAGATATGGTCAGGATATGGCAGTTTGACTTGCAGCCATCAGATACATACCCGCAGCGCTTGTTGTCACCTATTATGAGGGCCTTAATAAACGTCGCGTCCTGCGTCGAGATGTCGAGATTGTAATGCTTGATCATATCGTCAAACATCATTTCCGATGCATCTTCATGCTGCCATTTCTTCCCCTTTCTGTACAACACCAAAGCAGTAGTTTTAGAGTCGCTCAAGACTAGAAAAAGAAGTCTTACAGTGCCTGCGGGATGAACTGGGTATCCCACACGTGGCTCCAAGGTCCGTGCCCGAGGTCATGGCACAGACCCGCGAGCATCACGCAGCGCACGTCGCGGTCCGTGATGGCCAGCTCGGGCTGCGACTTCTGCAGATGTTCGGTCATCAACCGTGCCAAATGCGCGACGCCTATGTATAGAAGCAAATCAGTGGAGGGCGACACAGATTGGAGGCATGAGGCAAAGGCAGAAGGTTGAGAAGGGTGTACGCACCAAGACAATGCTCGAAGCGATTGTGAGAGGCACCCGGCCACACATAGTATGATGTGCCGAGTTGTTTGATGTTTCTGAGCCGCTGGAAATGTTTCCTAGAGGAATTAATGTTAGCCGGCAGATTCGTGGGCTGAGGGTGCTGGGGACGTACGTGTCTACGATAGCGCATACATCCAGCGGTATTGGGACTTGAATGCATGCGTGTGGAAGTTTGATAAAAATGTGGTGGAGCGGCGAGTGGTGTTGCGAGGATTAATGACTTTACGGTCGATAGCGATAGACAAAGGCGGTACTCACTGTAATCATGGATCGGATCCTTGAATCGTCTAACCATACTCTTTGCAGGAGCTGGAGAGGATTGAAAGTTGTGACTGGCCATGCTGGGCAAGCGAGGCTTCTTTATACCGTCCTTCTGCAAGGCTGCGCGCTGGGGATGCCTTGACTCAGCCTTTGTTCTGTGATGAGAATGGACGGCCTCTTCCGAAAGCAACAAAATTGTCAAAAAATACTATGGAGTACGAAGGCAAGTAAGTAGTACCAAGTGATTTTCTTCCCGATGTATTCAAGAGTGCACAACAAAGGATTAATTAGGGCCGGTGTGTCGCTCCGACTCGCGTCGCGTCGCGTCGGCGATACATTGATCCGTGGGAATAACCTTCCTCATGGAGTTTGCCCACAACGGCTGCGTCTGGGTTGCTTTGCCTTAGACTCAGCCAGGACTCAGCCAAGACAGCGCAGCTCTTTGCTACTTATTGCCATGCTTTCTCTCTCGAACCAGAAGACATTCTATAGTAACCTCACGCGACAACAGGTCAAGTGAAATAATGCACAATCTGATTTCTGAATTTTCGCACAAACGAATTTCTTTGCCTCACGCTGACTTTTCCGCTCATCTTGCACCCACAATGGCAGTGCACACTGCATCGAGACTCTAGAGTCCTCGAGACGGACCTGCTAACATCATGTGGACACTTAATTGTCTTCAGTACTCTGTCATCATCTTGTTTACTGGATGCGCCGTCGAGACTTTCAGGTGATATCATGTATCCTAGGTCTCGAATTTTCGAGCTTCCATCACGCCGCAGGCGGCCGCACGCAGCATGCAGCGGCAGCGGTTGCTCTAGTTGCCCATGGCCCTGCTGGATTCCTCGCCACTTCATGGCAAGCCTGTGACCGAGTCATGTGCCTCGCTTGATTCGCTGCTTATATGGAATTTGCGTCGGCACCACTCCCGCTCTTCCACATCCTTGATTCGACAATCCCATTGGTTCTGCACCGAAGTCATTGGGAACGTGACGATGGTATTGGACCCGTACTATTCGAAGTTCGGGTTCTTGACATAGCCGACATCTATTTCACAATGTGTGATATAAGTAGGAAAAATTGAACGGACGCCCCAGCTTCATTGACCTTAGTGTGACTGCTTATTGCGAGAATGGTCAAATGGTGGTACTCCGTACTCTCTGCTGCCGGGCTTGTTGCTGGAAATGTCATTAATCCTCGAGCTTCATCTTGGACTGATCCCGCGTTCTCAGTGCCGACACAAACCATGGCCGACGCGCTCGCCTGTCCAAATGGCATCCTGGGCAAGGCTGGAGGTGTCGTGCTCCTCGTTCACGGTACAGGTGAGTCGAGGCGGACATGCTGCTCTCCTGCCTACTGAATGCGATGCCCTGTTTCAAGCGAGTACGGGCCCTGAAACCTGGGACAAGAGTCCTTATATTCTACTTCTTCCAGACATGAACCCAGGTAAGTCTGGCCGCGCGCGCGCGCGCCTTTGAGTGCCTGACCTTTACCATCAGGATACGACGTTTTGTTATATCAGTCTGCCCGGCCGATCGCTCGGGAACGCTGCCATCTCGGCTGAGTATGTTGCTTTCAATGTGCAACAGCTCGCAGCGAAGTCAAAGACTGGCAAGGTCTTTGTCATGGGGCATTCTCAGGGAGCGGGACTCAATATTCCTTGGGTAGGTCCAGTGGCGACCATTTTTGGTTTAGCATTTTCTGTCGTGCGGATCAGCGCTAAGGGGAATTTTATGTGGACAGGCTCTCGACTTCTTCCCGAGCACTCAGAGCCTTGTCTCCGGGTTCGTTGGAATAAGTGGGGACTTCCATGGCTCGTCCCTCGGCGGCGTCGCCTGTTTTGGGCTGGTTAGTACCATATTCACTCATGACCCATCGAAGATAACGATCTGGGCTGCAGAACGTACTTGAAGGACACTGTTCCGAGTCGATTTTCCAGCAAGCCCAGGAGAGCCAGTACCTCCGTGCACAGAATATCGACGGGGGTTCTGCCTTGGTCGGCACGACCTCCATCTTCACCGCAGAGGACGAGATCATCCCCCCCGAGCCGTTTGACTCTACGCTCACCGGCGCTGCAAACATCCTCATACAGGACCCGAGCGTGTGTGGACTTTTGCATGTCGTCGATCATCTCGGAGGTCCGTGTTTGAGATGATATTGTCGTCCTCGCCGTACAATTCGAAGATTGATCAGAGTTGTTTTGCTTCTTTTGGTGCGCACTCATACTCTACAGCTCCATACGATAGTGGGTACTTCGGTCTCGTGCTTGATGCTCTGCAGCACGGAGGCGTAGCAAGCCCCACACGTTTCAACAAGGCATACTGTTCAGGGTTCCTCAATGACACGTATGTACCCTTTCACACTTTCCCCCCCTCATTAGCTGCAGCTGACCACCCTGGACAAGTGTTGAAATTGACACGCAGGCGCTCGGTGCGATCCTCGGTGAAACGGTTGCAGATGTCATATCCATCCTGACCGTACAGTCGCCCTACGATTCTGTCGTCGAGCCCCCGTTGCCGGAGTACGTCTGTCAGCGGTATCCGACTCAGGAGTTTGAGTGTTCGAGCGGACCTCTTCAATAGCACTGTTCAGACTCTCGAGACACCACCATCTGTCATTCATCGCTCACAGACGTTATCTATGATCTCCTTCAGAGCACCGGAAGAAAAATCGGGATCACGATCTTTGTTATGTACGATCTCCCCGCAGAAGTGTCGGGGTATCCGAGCCTGAGTGCAACTGAAACTTATGGCCTGCCTTCCATCAGAACTTTACCTCAGTTCTTTACATGAGTGTATAAGAAGCGAAAGATGCATCATGCATCATGAGCCAACCGCTCCGACTTCTTCGTACGTGTGAGACTTCGGTTTGGCTAATATTGTTATCAAGAATGAGTACTTATCTTGTCTTGAATTTTACAACCATCACTGCACGCCGCTTCATGACAAATCAAAGGTTTCGGTCATCGGGCAGAGTGGACGGGCACCGGGGCAATCGAAGAAAAAAAAAATGCTGTAAAGGGGAAACTGGCGAACTTCACTCTTGTTCTTACTCCTGACGGCAGTATTCACTATGATAGCAGCATGGCTGCTTGCGGAAGAATATATCT
Source organism: Bondarzewia mesenterica (assembly GCA_004802705.1). Taxonomy (NCBI): domain Eukaryota; kingdom Fungi; phylum Basidiomycota; class Agaricomycetes; order Russulales; family Bondarzewiaceae; genus Bondarzewia; species Bondarzewia mesenterica. The sequence goes on along the minus strand of SGPL01000320.1, from coordinate 33,340 downwards.
CCCTCATTACCACTTCTTGGCTGGTTGATATCGGCAGGCAAGTGTTTCTTGGTGTTCCTTGACTTCTCTAGAATTTCGAACCCGACAGTCCTGCGTGCTTGCTGTCGGGCGAAGCGCGGTTCGGATACTGGGCAGGGCGTCACTGACCTTCGAATGTGGGGATAGATGATGAAAGCTGAACGCCAATCAGGGTAGACGGGGGTTGAAGGAAGTTTATAAATATGCCTTCTATATTCTTGGAGTTGAGAACGCGACCACTTGGCCGCGGCGCTTCACAACTCATTTATACTCGCTCTTGGACCTCAAGAGACTGGCAGTCGCTTTTGAAATCTGCAGGTTGACACGAAAGAGTCATCGTAGCCATGATTATCCTGTGAGTCTTGGTTTCCGTGGGTATTTGGGCTGCTGAGGTTCATCTTCATCCTCAGATCTCCCGACAGTATCATGCAGTCCTTAGCATTTAACCCCAAGAAGTTTGAGATCGCCTTGAACGATGATCTGACATCTTTAAGCGTTAGCAAACCGAGCTCATCCTCGCACACAATCTCGAATCCTGCTAGCCCATCCGCGAACATTGACTCAAGCATCGCTGCAATCAATCGACTTCCTGTCGAGATCCTCTCACACATCTTCATTGCTCTGGTTAGACATCTTTCAGATCCGGGAATGGACGACTTGCAAGAGGGACAGAGAGCAGTACTTGTCTCGCACACATGCGCTCACTGGCGGAACATTGCGCTGTCCTGTCCATTCTTGTGGACAACTGTAGACACCCGCCTCCATCCCGCTCTCCGCGGCCTTTTCATTGAGCGCTCGGCCACCTTGCCCATGCGGCTGAACGTCACGAGACTTGATGGCGACGATTTCCTTCACATCATCAGCCAGCAGCTGTCGCGCCTGCGCGAAGTGCACACGAACAGGGATTTCCCGCACGCTCGCATTCTGGAGCTGATGGAACTGCTGGCGCAGTCCGCGCCTATGCTGGAAGTCCTCGAATTGGAGTGCGACTGGTACAAGCACCGCGGCCCGCTCTCCCCACACGACCTCGTCCTCGACCGGTCCGCCCCGCTCCTGAAGGCCTTGTACCTCGACTGCTTCTACCCGCCCTCCGTCACGAGCCTGACACACCTCACCCTGCGCTGCTGCTTCTACGACCGACCGGACGTGGCGCGTCTCCTTAATTTCCTGGAGCAGAACCCGCGCCTTGAGGTGCTGCATATCGTTGCGACCGACGATATGTGGCTCGGCGTTCAGGATCCGGGCTCGCACCGTCCTGTTGTCCGTCTGGAGCACCTGCGGAGTGTCTCATTCAAAAGCTGTCTCGAAAGCTTTATCCGGATTCTCCTTACTTATCTCGTCTTTCCAGCGACGACCCTTGTCCGCCTAGAGTCCGATGAGGTCGACGATTTCCTCAGGGGCGCGCGCTCGCTGTTCCCCCGAGATGCATCCCCCCTCCGCTTCCTTCACACGCCCAAGTTCCTCCAGATCCAACAAACGAGTTCGGACTTCCAGTACCTGGGAGGCGACGAGACCACCGCCTTCTCCGTCAAGCTGCGAGCGCTGGACGACGGCTTCATTCTTCGCCGCTCGTTCATCTCACTACTAAGCTGGCGCATGACGGATTGCGTACAGGAGCTTTGGCTGGGGCCGAAGCTCGAGTTCCGCGGCGCTCTCAAAGACTGGCTCATTGTGGGCGAGCAGTGGCGCCAGATCTTTCTCGGCTTCCCCGCGCTCCGCGTGTTGTCGCTCCCCGTCGAGGCGGGCAATAGCATGCACGTGTTGGACGCCTTGACTCCCGTTGATGGCGATGCGCAGGCGATGCTTTGCCCGAATCTCACAACGCTCCACATATATCGCATCACAACGCAACCGTCGGACTCTTTCGACGCTCTCTCGCGCTTCGTTTCTGCGCGCGCGCGTCATGGCCATCCTATTCATCACCTCCATTTTCACGTGTCAGAGAGATTTGGCCCCGAGCATCGGCAGTGGTGTGCCCTGCCCGAGGATGAGGAAGCGATCACCGAGTCGCGCGATCAGGGGCAGCGACGGTGTGCGCACGAGGTGACATGGGACGCGGACTTGGAATGTGTCCCGACGGCATTCGCTGTGGTCAAATCGCGATTGGAAGCTGGGGAGAAGCACGACGACGACCCGGAGTGGTATCTCGTTTGAATCATGAATCGCACCAATGCATGTGTGTAAGCCGGTAGTATTTTAGTAAGTAGTGGCCATCTTTTGGGGTGGTTTGACCTTGGATTGAGCATACCTTTCAGGTGTTATTAAATAACGTATTCTTGTCTTGTCTCGTGGTGCTATCTCTGTGTATGATGTATATTTCTTGACCTAGCTACGTCCCGGGCTCTTTGTGTACTTGTAACATTTGTACTCGACCAAGATACCTCCGTGTGGACAAATTCGATTTGTCTCAGTTTGTCCTACTTAGTCTGAGTACTGAGTAAGTGAGGGAGGGAAAGTGGCTTGGCGAGTAAGGCCCGGTATCATTATGTCAGTAGCACAAAAGAGGACCTGCTACTGCTAATGTACAGTCATTGAGCAGCTGATAGAATCGCGGCGGCTCGCGTGCGCAGCACACACAACAAGTGGATTTCAATTTGATTTGGTTACAGTGTTACAGTCCTTCAGGGAATTAAAGCATTCGGAAAACTTCAAAGAATAAATGTCAAATAAACCAAAAAAAAAAGGTGAATTGAGAAGAGCAAGAGTCGATGGATGAAATTTACAGAAAACATAAACGGATAACTTAAACCAAGAGAGCGACACCGAAACCCGAACTACGAAGCAGATAAAAAGAGGGAAATGAAGAAAAAATTGTCGGTCAATGTCGAGAGCGATTTATCTGGTGGGAATTGTCCCTGGCTAGTCCAGAGATAAAATTATTGTGTGCGATGATAGTCAAGTGGTAGGAAAGAGGGTGGTGGGGAGCGGTTTATCTAGCCTGAACGAGAGGCTGGCGATCACGGAGACTGGAGCTTCTTGAGCTGAGTGTTGATCTTGACCTTCTGGTTTGCCGCGTTATATGCAGGGCAGAGATTCTTCCAGGCCGCTGTACAATCGATGGCATACGATATAAATAAATTCAATACCATAGTGTGGAGAATGAGGTTGGAGAAGACGAACCGGGGGTGGGGTTCACGAGGGCGGTATCCTGAACATCCTCAGCGAAGACGGCAGCGAAGCCGCTATGCATCGCAAACATGATGACAATTCAGTGGCGCTTTTTCAAATGAGAAGTTATTTGGAGGGGCACGGAGCTTACGCGGCGAGATGCCAGTCTATGTGGCAGTGGAGGAACCAGGGGCCTGGGTTATCGGTGTAAAATCGGATCGTTGTCTGGTCATTCTGTGTCGTGCCGATATTGACGACGTCGCGCCGGACGGGGTTGGCAAAATTATAGGAATCGTTGCCGGCGCTGCGGACGACGGAGAAGGAATGCTATTAACGTTCACGTGGTTAGTCGACCATCATTCTCGAGCATGCATTTTCTAAGAGGGTACTTACACCGTGCAGGTGAACTGGATGCTGATAGTCGCGCAGAACTTTAGAGTATGTCTGGTAATCAGAAAAAGGAAGACAAGCTTACACCTCCGCCGATAGCGCCTCCAGGAATGACGAGCTCAACGCTCTTGTACGGTTGGAGCTCGTAGATACTGCCCTTCGGAAGCAGATCCGATGCCTTCTTGGCACCGCTGAGGATCTGAAGCAGGACCGGAACATCGGGAGGAATAAATGACACATTGTTGACCTCGAATAGCCCATTCTGAAACAATGGAATCAGGATCAATCTCATGGCGGGTAGAATTTGATGCGTACGAAGGTGACGTTGAGGAGATAGTTGATGTCTGCTCCACCAGGCACTGCCTTCCCGGGCTGTCACAGTCAAGGGCGATATCAAGATATGATGCGGGGTCAGGATGTGAATGCTACATACAGCACCGGGATTCTCGCTTGCCTGAAGAGGTGTGCAGTTTTTATCAGTATGTGGTGAATGGACAATCAAGGGAGCCTACATGGAGGTTGGTCTCGACCATGGGCTGCGTGCTATTGACCAGCGCTGTAGTAGGGTCCACGGCAGGGGCACCAGAGTAACGCAGGATGGCGGAGTTGCGACCGTTATCAAAACCGGGCGAGATCGTGTTGGGGTTTGCCCGGATCCAGTAATTGTCGATTTTCTGATTAGCACTTACGACGACGGAGTAGCGCTGGCCTTTATCACGGAAAGCAGGTTGAGTGTGATGTAGATATAAATAAATTTCCAGATATGTGAGCTCACTAGCAAAGATTTGGAGCGAATCGACGACCAAGGGTTTGACATTATTGCCGTCCACCTCAATGATAGTCATCTTGTGCTGATCAATCGAGAACACGAAATTAGGATCGCAGGAAATTGAGACGAGACGGAAGCGATAGCTGCATGTTGGGAAAGGTGACCATGAGCGTCATATTCAGAAATTAATGCGTCGGCTTACCGTTTTCCCCGAGTCACTCCGATGACCGCCAGTGGAGAATCAAGACCTCCTTGATAGCGTCCAAGCCCGTTGATCAACGTGGTACTCGGTGCGCTGTTTTGATGATCAGTTCTGGACCGTTGAAACAGGGAAGAGGAAACGGCTTACGGGATGGGCGGCGCCTCGGTGGAAAGATAGTGATACCAGTCCGCAAGGGTGACGACGGTGCTTTCTAAATAGGTAGGCGGGTTGAGTATCATGATGGTCGCTTTGAACAGATTTAGATGGATCACAGACCATCATCCACGTCATACATATAACGATTAGGATCGTTTGGGTCATAAATAATCAAAGGCCCCCTCAACCCGTCACAGTACTGAGCAGACAGATGAGAATGGTACCAGTAGGTTCCATATTGATTGCCCGTGCTGAAGGTGTATCGGAAACTGTCTCCGGGAATGATAGGGCATTGAGTCACGAAAGCAGGACCGTCAGCCCAATTAGTGGAGTGTTGGAAAAGGCCGTGCCAATGCTGTGGAGAACAATAAATGTTACATTGGTTGGCGCCAGAAAAATGTACAAAGCTAGCATACGATGGAAGTGGCGACGTCCATGCTATTGTCAGTCAGGTCGTCGAAGACATCGATGCTGATAGTTTGACCCTTGTTCGCCTTGATGAGCGGACCCGGAAAAGTACCTGCTGCGAGAACAGTGCTGGGAACATCGTAAGAAAAAGCATCAATAGTGCGCACACTGAACTCACTCGCGGCTGAAACCATCGGGAGCGATATTCTTGTTCACGATGTGCAGATCAGCGGTGGGGCCGATAGCAGCGAGTACGCCAGCAGGCAGCAAATAAGCGAGAAAAGCGAGTTGCTTGAGTTTAAGCATCGAACCCAGAGATAGCGGCGAAGAAGAGAAGAGGAGGGCTCTGCGACCTGAAGCAAGTTCAAAGCAGTCCAAGGGGTATTTATACATGTACAAGTGTGATCGAGAGCTAAGAGAGACAGGGTGGAAACTGACGGTGACCCGATGCCGCACTATGGTACATAGTAGACATAATACGCTGTCTGGGCCTATTCATGGCAGGATGTATTGCGCTCTGCAATCATGATGTTTGGAGCCTCCGCTCGGAATCAGGGCGGTAAATCAGAGAGCACTGGTCCCTGAGTCTACTGGACTGGAGAAAAAAAAAATTGTCGGTAAAGTGATTGACAGTCCGTGAGCACAGCACCGAGGGATGGGACACTTCGAGGGCGGATCGTTGTCGAGTACACATTAGAGGAAATTGCGCGCCTGAAACAAGAAATCTGGGACAATATACGAGGCCTGGATCTATTCAGCCGTGCGCTAACGTGGGAATGTATCACCGGGGACTTGTTTGACGGTCGAATATGTTTCAGCAAGGTGATGTCGGTCAGATCCAGTATATGTGACTTACCTTCCCTCCTAAACTCCAACCGGTCTGCGTACGGTGAGTCATCTGATCATTCAATCGCTCATCCACCATATCGCACCAAGGTAAGACGTCAAAAATCCTTCATCATTCGGTACGAATTGGTGCAGTATGTGCCGGTGGACAGCCAAATGCGCCCTAGATCGAGGAGGCCTGAGGCTTTGGATCGATATGGTCAACAAAGCGCCGACACGCAGGTAAGGCGCTCTTACCTACGCGATACGGAGGTAAAAACGAATAGCAAAAAAGTAAGGCTTAGAGGCAGTTGTCCCTTTGGCGCTGGGTAACTTGGCCAGAACCAAGACTATGAGGCCTGTGCAGCCACAGCACGGCCACTGGAGGTCATTTTCCGCCGTGCCAGGACGTATCGCGCGAGCAACTGTGGTGCCTTTCGGCGATGCTCCGTCCATGTCATTGCCGACGATCTGATGATTCGGATGACTCTCATTCCGCTATCTAGATGCTGATTCCCCACAAAGGGCAAAAGTGCGGAGGGTAGGGTCTTGGATTATTTTGATAAAATCTGCATTATTGGATATTTCTCGTCAGCCAATACCATCGTTCGAATGGGCAGAGTAGGACGAAATTTTCAAATCGCAAGGAAGGGTCGTGCGAGCGCTTATTTGAGAATGCACAAGCACATCCGTTGGGTCTAGGAATTAAAAGCGATGCTGAGTTTATGGAGGAAACCAAATGAGAACCATCAAGGGGGACGTGCTCCTGTTTCGGAAGTCAAAAAACGCGCCACTGTCACAGCAAAGACGGAAAGTTGGGCTTAAGCTCAAGGCACGTACCTGTCAAAGCATGTACACACTCCCCCACACCCCGCCGAAGTCATAGTAAGTCAGGGCGCTACGGTAATGAACAAATGACTTTTGCAGTCCGATTCCGCATTAGTAGTCCGTTCCGCACACCAGAGATGCCTGACCTGCCCTTTGAAGCCATATCTGGCAAGCTATTTTTGCAGCTCCTAGGTGGACTCGGGCACACCGTTGAGAATATATACAGATTTCAGCTACGCCCTTCTGGCGTGCCGCATCTCGTCAATGGAAGACCCCCAATTTTGCCTTGATCTACCGATCTCTTGGCGAAACCGGGGTGTGGTGAGCTACGTGGGATTGGTGCGATGTCACGGCCCTCCGAGCTAAAAACCGCATAATGGTGCATTTCACTTCAATGGGAGTGGTAGATAGGCAAGCGAGGAGACACCTGTAGACACAAAGTAAGCATCTGTAAACCTAAACCTTCTCCTGACTACTACAAAGTGTTACAACTCCAGATTACGTTTAGGTTTACAGATGAGGGTCGCTTGAGAAACGCGAGCTGGATCTGACGTTGGTTATATATGAAAATGAAGACCGTCATAAGGCTGAGGACTATGCATACACACCATGTTTTCACAGACTGCGAAGAACAGATAGTAAAGGTATGGTGGGCATGACACTCCGAAACTAGCCATTTCAAAAACAACAACACAATTGGATGTGGGTTACGGGAGGCCACGGGCGAGATCAGTACACGTTGATCAGTTTGCTTCAAGCTATCGGAGATTTCGAGCAGGACCTCGACTGCTCCTAACCTTGATTTGGGGTTTAGAAGTCAGGCTCTTCTAACACACTACCGTCGAGTCCTTCTGAGAATGTCCGCATGTCGTCTCTGTCGTCTGGAAATGAAATGTTCTGTTCAAGATGTAGATATGGTAGAATACAAAATATGTGAAACGGGTTTGATCACAACACCTCATCAATCTACGCCTGCATCATCACGCGGGGGATGTCCGGTTTCTTCGTCCTCAGATGAGTCGTCAGCGTCGTCCGCGGCAGAAGCTCCAAAAAGGCGAGACATCAAATTTCGCAGGACACGAGTCGGCAAAGGCTAAGAAGGAGATGCCGATGCCATATTTTAATCTGATGGGTCAAAGACAGAAAAAGAGGATGCTCACGATGGCCTCTTCTTCATCCTCGTCATCGTCCACTTCCTCATCATCCTCTCCTTCATCGTGCTGGTGATCACGTTCGATATCGACATTTTCCCCCTCATATACAATGTTTTCCCCTTCATGATCTTCATCACCTTCTGGAAATTCCAGGAAAACCATATCGTCCCCAGGCATTCCGCCCGGCATCCCACCCTGCTGTTGCATAACGCCCTCTTCATTTAATGCATGCCCCATTAGGATCTCTTCGAGCATCTCATCGGGCATATTCGCTGCAACTTGAGCGAATTGAACTAGCCCTCCGGGGAACTGCTGTCTGAGAGCAGGATGGTCCTCGAAGAATGCCTAGCCAAGGGGTCAGAGCCACCAAAACAAGGCACCGACAGTTATCAGTAACGTACCTGCAATTGCTGCCTGGCCGCTGCATCCGGGATCATTTGTTCCAGAAGACGTTGCTGCTGCCGCCGACTCGTGGCGCCCACGAAAGCATCCTCCGCGCCCTGGAAGAATGCGTCATCATATTCACTTACTTTCGTCGCCGGCGGTACCGGATCGCAAGCTAGACTGTTCCCGCCGACGGTGGAATCAGGCAAAAACGATAACAGACGCTGAGCTGGTGCGCCAAGCACCATGATGTGCCGGTGGACTGAGGTGGGAAAGTTCCGTGCTTTGACAAGTTCTCCGAAGCGCTCATAACCCGGGGCGCTCGCGCATGTCCCGGGAAGGTTGCCGTTCTGAACGACTTGATTGACGGTTTGGGCGAACCAGGCACTGACATCGGCAGTCTTCCACAGTGGCGCTGATCGTTGCACATAAAGGTGAGAGAGAAGATGAAGGAGTGATTCTTGTACCGAAGACAAGCTGTCAAGTTGAAAGTGGGATCAGGAACTAATCCAACTGAGATGGCTTGGACGACATACTAGCCCTTCGTGAATATCCTGAAAGCGCCCTGACCTCGGACTTCTGAAGACAACGAAATGTCTGCTTTATCAGCCAAGAGAGGGACAATAGATGGAAATGCGATGATGGCCTCCTTCAGGGCCTCTGTGCTCTCCTGCTGCTAAGACCACGGTCAGTAAGGTCCGGACGTTGATGAATCTGTCGCAGGCACCTTTGATTCATTGCTGTTCGTTCCAGAACGCAAAGCCAACGCTCGTGCATACGCCCAACCAGGTAAAGCGGTGACGACTATACGTCCTTGGAACGTACTGGTACTCGAACCCGCACCGGATACGCGCGAATCAAAGAAGTTGTATAGATCAAGGAGCCACTGGTTCATCCCAGCCTTAACGGCGAGGAAGTCCAGATGGAACAGTGCGCCATGGGGATCCGTCCAAGGGTCAAGGGCGTAGAGCAGCCGGGAAAATTCGAAAGCCGTTCGGAACAATCCTCTCCGTTGCAAGTCACTGGTCCTTCATCAGCGGAGTACGTGCATTGATGTGAGAGAAACGAATAGGTACATCACTTGTCTGTGGATGGCCAAGAAGAATGGTCTGTTCTCTACGTGGTCGAAATCCAAACGATTCGTCCCGCTGGTGAAATTGAAAGCCCCAACGAATGCCCGCTCGTAAGTAAACATTGCACGTTCAATGAAATCAGCAGCTTGACTATGTTCTGGCAAAGACACGATATCACTAATTGTTGATGAAAATCGCTGAAGAGGAGTACCTTCGCGATGACTGTACAACTCCGCCAGCTGCAATAGTGTATCTGCATGCCAAGGCACCTGTTTGATTATACCATAAAACCCTTCAGGGTCTGATATCGCAGAATGAGAACCAGGGACGACGAAAGTCAAACGATGATAATTACCGCCAGACAGCACAGTCCGCATGAACGACATCGTTACGCCTTTGTACCTTTTACTGTACTCGACTGTCCACCAGCGCTCGGATATGTCAGACCATGCGTTCCTGATAGCTTTGTATTTGCATTCTTCGTCAGACAGCGGTCGTAAGGAGAGTCCCTCCCGCATTTTTGCCGGCCACCAAGTAGGCTGCGGTCGGGTGAGATTTGAACGCGACGCCGGTTGACGTCGTGAATTGGGTGAAGACGAGCCTGAGGCACTCTTCGAGGCAGATATGACCTTGGCACCGAAGAATTTGCGCATCTCAGCGTCCGGATCGAGATGAGATATGGACACAGAAAGCAGGGTGTTCAGCTCCTGGGACGACTGATCGGGAGCTGGAGAGGTTTTCGAGGCAACATTCTGAAAATCAGGATATCTATCAAATAATGGGAATTATGGGTGAGATACAAAATACTGGGCGATAGAGGAAATGAAGTACTTGATCGAGAGCTCTTCCAAAGCTTTGTCAATCTCGTCCTTTCCATCCTTGCGCTCTTTAGCCTTTTGTTTTTTCAAAGCCTTCCGTTCCTGCTTTGAGGGGCCTGGTACTGGGGTAGATATTGAAAGCGATGCCGCAGATGGTGACGCTGGGGTCAACGGGGATCGGACAGCTTGAATGAGGGTAGAACTTGCGGTGCTCTTCTTTTTCTTTTTCTTCGACTGCGAAGCATAGAGTCAGCTTTTATACTTCTGAGTAGTTTCTACGCGCGACTCACCTACCTTCTTCGCCTTCGTCTTCTGCGGTCCCGAGCGCTCATCGTCATCGTCACCGTCATCTGCGGGCAGAAGCTGGTTCAACTATTAGATAGAGGTTGAATGAGTCGACACAATTCAATGCCGTATCCACGTCGCAAGCATAGCTATCGGACAATGAATGCGGTCGCCTCAACCCACCTCCTAGCTTCTGGTGGAATATTTGCAGGACTTACTGCTGCAAATCCACTCTTCGCCGGAACCTGATGATCTTCCTCCCCAGACGATTGCTCTAATCCTACCGATCCACCCAACGCAAGTAACTCCTCCTGCTCGCGTTGCTGTCGTTTGCTAGAACGTGGAGGCATCTCAAGTTTCTACCTTCTTCTTTTCCATCAAATTCAGGTCATCGAGCGCTAGTGATCTTACTTACGTTTATCTCGAGTGCGAAAGGTTTTGCAGTGTCGATTGGGTCAGGAGAAGAACATGACTCATATGTACTTCGAATTTGAAAGTCCGAAAGTGAGCGAACGGCCCACAGCCAGACAATCGTGAACCGTGATATGATTATTTAAATAAAACCACGCTTTCATGCTTTCACTGAAAATTTCATTCTACCCTTAAAGCTTCTTTCAGAGCCTGTCAGAGTGCCAGATCACAAGTGATATTCTCATACAACAATAAAGAATCCAAAAATGCAGGTACTGAGTGGGTAAGCTACTTCGATGCGGACGACAAGTAAAACCTGGCCGAGTCAAACGGCAGATTTGATATAGTCAGGCAACTTCACAGCTTGATACTCGTCGTTAATATATCTTCCAAGCTGGACGATGCTTATTTGCTGCCGAATGCCAGCATCTGTGGAGATAACACCGGGGCCAGCAGCAAATTGTAGACGGGTAGGCCTGCTCGTGACTCAATGGAGCATCCATTCGAGTTGTTCCAGGTAAACTGAAGCGACTGACGAGAAGATAACCAGAAAAAGAATGACGAAACTCTACCCACAAATACAAGGCTTGGAAGGAATTTGAAGGGAGCTATAGCCATTATACTTAACCTCAAGCCTGAGTGCTGCAAGGTCGGCCATGGATAGATAGTGAGTATATCAGAAAATGCAGCAGAGGAGTGTGACTAAGGCATATAGCCGTTGCGTCCCAGTCGAAGGTTGTGAAAGGTCGTTTGCTGGGTTTACTGGTTGTTCACACCACCCTACACAAGCAAGTTCCGAGTCCCGGACGTGTTGTCTGCTCGTGACCTCCAAGAATATCACGTGACTAAATCGCGCAAGAGCACGCAATCGGCGGAGGGTGAACTCGGTTTTGAGCACAGGCAGTGTGCTGATGCTCTCATTCTCCAACCATCATCTTCTCATTTTTGTTTTTCATCAAACTGACACTCTTTTTCTGCAGTTTTTACTTCGCAAAATAATTATTGTGACCTTTCTGTCGGAGTACTTCGCTGGGTAGTATCAGGTCTGGGTTCAGAAGTCTGGCTGTTTGGGCGCGTATGCGCATCTCGTCTCAGGGCTGACTGGTCTTTGCGCTCAAAGAAATGCATTACAAGATTGCTTCCCATCTATCAGGTGTGTAGATTGCGTTGACACCACCCTCGCGATGGAAATAGACCATTCAAAATCACGTTCTATACTCATCTCAGTCGCACCCACCTTTACGCCGCTCTGGATGGCTCGCTCATGCGGGATTTTGAGCGCGCTGTGCTGTAGCAGTGTCCCAGCAGTGCTATCGTGTGATGCTATCATACGTAAGTTCCCAGGAGACTCTATCACCTTATCGTTACCTTGCCCCCGAGCGCCCCTCGTGCCCTGTCGCCCGCCTGCTTCCGTCATTGTCATTGGCCTTTGTGTGTCTTTGGAATTCCATACGCCACGACGACCCCGCCACTGCACCCTTGCTGTGTTGAGTTGGCGGACCATTTGCATGCCCTCGTGTCCTGTGATAAGAGATTTTATCCCTCGAATTCCGAATACCCAACTTCCTGTCAGCAAAATCGGAGCGTCGCTCCGACTAACATCCCTTCGGCAACCGTGTTTTAGCAGTGCAACGACCATTCTGGTGCGGTCACTTACGTCTCAATTCACCTAGTTTTGCGCTCAGCGCAGACTTATGACACCATTGACATGCGCAGTGATAAATGGTGCGTCGTCTGTTACCTTTTACTTCCGTACGCGGCCGATATCTTCTGGGGTTCTGTCGCATGCCTGACCTGGTCTGCCACGTTGGCTCGCTCCGCCAAACTCTTAAAAAAAATTCCTATCAGGATCTCTAACGTTATCGCCCCATTGGAAGCAGGTTTCAGGCTCGGTCTTGTCCCTAATCGTGGTCTCTCCACCCTGTAATTACTGCCGCGTTTGATATATAAAGACTCTGATTTTCTTCCATTCCACTATCGCCGCTAGCGATTTTGTTTGCATTCCCTTACAAGATGTCGTCCTCTTCGATATCTGGTTCAGAGACTTCTACAGCCCCGTCCACTCCCCCTCCCATCGAAGATCATGCTTGCTATCTGGTCTTGGGTAAACCCGACCTTCTGAAGGAGCTCAGCCTGAAGTTGAGCGGAGGAGATAAAATCCTCTTCTTGACCGGAACTGGGTCCTCTGATGATGTCGGAGTTCTGCTCGGACAGGCAAGTGAGGCTTTGGGTGTCGATGTCGCGAAGATGCACTGGAAAGAAGAGAATGGTAAGTGCGAGCAACATGCTTTGACATGTTGACGTCTGGATACTGAATGATGTTTCCAAAGTCCATGATGGTGCTGTATGCTTCAGCTCGCAGCCTGACTATGATTTTTCTGGCAAGGAGGCCTCCAATATTGATCTGAGCGCAATTCAAATTGCCTCTAGAGATGTACGCATATGAGAACATGTGCCTCCTTGATTTTGACTTGAGACTCATCGAGGCTTTGATATACCAGCTCCTGCCTGAGGCTGCGTTGACGGTTTTCACCAAAGCCCAACTCGGTGTTTTCATCACGCTTTCCTCTAGCACGCTGCACCTCTATGTCCTCACACGCCCACCGTTCGTCTTTCCTCCTCTCTCCGCTCTCCGCCCGGCTCCTCTCAATCCTACGGCACACCCCTTCGGTGTACCCACTGCGCAAGAGTTCAAAGACTTGTGGAAGGCGTGGGACTGCGTCACGCTTGGGATGATCCCTCGCTCTATGCTACATGAGAGGCCTATCGATCTGAGGCACAAATGTCTCTTTTATCTCGGACACATTCCGACGTGAGCAATTTCGCGTTGAAGTTTCACCTAGACACGGGACGACACTGAACCAGGGTACTCGTGCAGGTTTTTGGATATGTTGTTGAGCAAGCTGTTGAATGAGCCGAATACCGAACCCCAGCGGTTCACCATGATCTTCGAGGTAGGAGATGACTATATTGATCTTCGCAACGGGGATGCAGAAGCTGACGCAGAGTGGGCGTACAGCGTGGTATTGATCCACATGTAGATGATCCGGAGCATTGCCATGTAAGTTCGTGGGATGTGCGAATAAGTAGACTCCATGCTGATTAAACATCTGATTACCTGCAGCGTCATTCGGAGGTCCCCACAAAGGATGAGGATTGGCCGAGCCTCTTTGAGATCTTGGAGTTCCGCGACCGTGTGCGTGCGCGGCTGCTCCGCCTCTTCGAGGACCTAGAGAGCGGGAAAAGGACCGTTACGAGGAGGATTGCCCGGGTACTTGTCATGACCCTCGAACACGAGGGTTTCCATGTCGAGGTGAGTCCGCGAAACCAGCTTGTCGCAATGGACGGACGGTTTCTGATTTGGGGATCGAACAGACGCTGCTTTACATGCTCATACAACGCGCAGGGACCGGCACCTTACCGCCTCCCGGCTTCACGCTTCCGCCCTTCGAGGCGCTNGCNAAACAATGGGCNTCCTACANCCCACCCGTCCGACCGATCCCGACGCTCGGACCGACGCAGCTCGTCTTGGGGCATGACGACCGCGAGTCGGACGACNTNAANCCCGAGCTNGAAAGGGANGTCTTCGGGCGNGCGTACGGATGGGATAACGAGAGCCCCCCCGCGCACCGTGACCGTCGATGCATTCCGCGTCGAGTGGCGGCCCATCACGAATGGCGAGTACGAAACGTGGTGGCGAAAGGAAGGCATGACGAGGCCGCCGCCGCCTAGCTGGGTGATGGTCGGCGATAAGCCGCACGTGCTTACTTTCTTTGGNAACGTCGGTATGGACGTCGCGAGGCACTGGCCGGTCTTGGCTGCGTATGATGATTTGAGGGATTATGCCAGGGCGAAGGGCGGTAGGATCNCNACGGAGAAGGAGTTGAGGTTGTTCTTGGACACGTATGAGGTCGGTTATGAGGGCGGCGCGAATGTCGGGTTTAGGAATTGGCATTGTGTACCGTCAGTGTTTTTTTCCCTTGCTTGGATTTGTTTTGCAACGATGCTGACGGTGTTCTTTCGGACAGGGCGACCGCTGGTGGGAAGCTGGATGGCGGAAGGGGGTCGAACGGTGGTGTCTGGGAGTGGACTTCGGACCTATTCGATGACCACGATGGCCTCAACCCGACGACTATCTTCCCTGGGTGAGCTTCTTGCTCTCACCGAGNNTTNTTTCGGANTATTAGGCTCATGAACGTCTGTCAGATATTCTACCGACTTCTTCGATACCAAGCATCAAGTTGTCGTGAGTATTTTGTCGAATCTTCACGGACNTTTCCCAAGCGCTGACNCGTTCACCAGCTCGGTGCATCGTATGCTACCATTCCTCGCCTGGCTNGTCGTCGTACCGTCAGGAACTTCTACCAGCACAANTACCCGTACCCGTGGGTTGGGGCACGGGTNGCATACGATGTCTAGAAATGTNTTCTGNTCGANCTTNCTTTTCCATCGTGAAATTGTGTCATGTCTATGTTGTAACACGTTTTTGTTGTACTATCACTCCTGATATCCAGGCATCGCATTCCTATCAATTGCTATTCCTACANGTGTCCAGTCGATTTGAAATCCCGCGCTTCNNTCTCCAAAAAATCTCGATNTCAANAGATCATTTCTTTGAATTTTTGCACGCTTGCTTGTGTCCACCGAACTTCCAGTCACTACGAACGNGTCAGCCAAATAGATGGAGACATGAGTTGGNGGTACANATGTAGAACTACTCACCTGTTTTGGCACGTCTTATTACAATACTTGGCTTCTCCACAACCTGCGCACTTTTGCAACGANCGAGTAGGTTCCTTGAGGTGAAACTCGCATTCTTTCCAAGAACAATAGCGCAANCCANTCGAACTNNCCGCGCCGCTGCCCNCANTGTTGNCGGGTTGACTGGAAGACCCTGTCGGGCCTGCGCCCCCCGAGCGTCTCGNCCAGCGCGATCGTTCCTTCGCCTCATCGAGATCAGCCCATGCACCGAATCTCATCCANACTTTGAGCGCGAGCTCTTTGGAGGCTCTAGTCTCATNGGTTGGACTGATAGATCGCAATTCCTCCAACGTTGGGTACCATACNTTGCGTGAGAAATTGANGATGTGCGTGCGCGTGGGCACCGGCAGCGCGATGAAGCCCCTCAAGGCGGCCACGGTGCCGCCGAGCAAATCAGTGATCTTCTCCCAGTCACCTAAAANACGCATACAAATGAGCCAAANGANATGCNAAGACAGAAGNTTTTGNGTTGATGAGACNTACCCAGNGCAGCTGGTGAAGGAAATTGTGCACCAACGACGAAAGCGCGGGATATAATCTTGAAGAAGTCGCATTCGGATAGCATCTCGTCCGCATACAACTTNCCNCGTGCCGTTTTTTCGGTCATCATTGCCAGGGAACTAAAAATTGAAAACAGTCTCAATAAGCAAGACGAGAAATCAGGTCTGCACACGCACTGCAGCAAAGGCGACACCGGCTGGAGGACCTCCCACTCGCAGGCGGGGTTNCCATCGCGAAGTTGTCTTTTGAGGGTCGCACAAATCGTGAAGTGCATGTCGAGATCCGCAAGCATTTGTATCATTGAGGGGTGACTGCATAACCAGGTCAAAACGCGGAAGCAGTTGGACAAATCGCTGTCCTTGATCGCGGGGTCTTCGAATTCGCGCTTGAAACGCTGCATGAACGGTCGAGCGCCGAANGTNTCAATAACAGCCTCCCGCACGAATCGTTCTCTCTCGTTGTCTGATGCTTTGAGGCACAAGATCATGAGCATAGAGATCAAGGCGTTCTCATGATCGGAATACGGTAGGTAATGCCAGCACCAGAGCGCGACGTGGCCTAGTCTCGAGGAAAGGAGACGGGGCATATGCTCCCTGCAAGTNGTGATCGGCCACAAGCANCTTCATGTTATGCTCACACGCACCTCTTGTCTAGTATCGTGANCCACNNAGTGCAGAGATGATCAATGCAAGCTCGATAAGACATGACATTCTCGGAGTTGCTCGTGTNCTCTTGCAAGAGCCTGCGCCTCGACCANANAGCAGCCCACAANGGAANAGTTTTGCCGACGAGCGCATCAATAAGTTCTAAGCTCCGTGTGNCTTCCATATCTTCATTGCTGGNAGACATGACTCTCGATAAAATGCCGACGATGCCGAGGACTATTTTGATCAGGTATTGCCAACTGGACTATTGCAGGGAAAGNAAAGGAAATAGATGATGACTTGAGTCAGAAGGTGAACAAGAGAGTACATACCCGATTGTCATAGGGATCATCACTCATCAAGATATCGAGGTATACCTCGTGCAAGCCAGAGGAAATGAAAACATGCAATATATCAGGAGGCGACGAGGTTATCGCAGATATCAACTCATTAGCCAGGGCAACCCGAGANGGTAACATTTGAGTATGAAGAGTTCGGAGGAGAGAAGGCATCTCGTCAGGTTTCTCCTGGATCGCTTGCCTATACATGGCGCAAGCCTCTTGAGCATCCAGTGGTCGATTCGGAGCGGGATTCTCTCCTGTCGGCGGCATGATGGCTCGGCGATTACGCTTTTAACAATGGTCACCAAAATTGTGCTCGCACAGTGNAAGCACGGATCGTGCAAGAGAGTGTGTATGCCTGTAGTACGTGGATAGAATCTGGATACCTTGCAGAGCAGCCAGAGNTTATATAGNGATAGTAATCGATCGCCATANGAAGTGGGACACNGTTCTGAAGTGAATCGGGTAGGAGGCTCGCACCCCCGAGTTGTGGACGGCGAAATATGANCTCAATTGTTACGGAAGGGCTGTACGTCAGAATGGTGTCGGGTTCGACAAGTGAGAACATAGGATTTCTCGCGATTCTTTGAGGTCCGAAAAAATCGAAGNAGTGATANGCATCAGAGAGGATTTTCAGGATGGGTTGAGCAGAAGACAAATTCAAAGAGTCGAACCTGACCTGAAGCTCGAAGTGAGGAGCACCGTGCAGGCAACAGCCAGGCTCCTACCCACCGCCGCTTCGAGGTCAAGGGTGATGTGCTAGAGCAATGAGAACATGTATAATTCGAAAACATACTATCAGCCACTGTCAGCCACATCTACATACTCCGATAAATTTTTAAACTCAATCATAATCTTAATTCCCCATGCATCCCTTGACCTCTCAGCGGCGGCTGGCACAAAACATATACAAACACACGCCACCCGGAGATTTTGACGGCCTCAGCCACAAAATCGGTGCCGCTCACCGCCCTGCAAAACGCGTCGCGTCAATTTTGCACTACCAGATCATGGCGACGTCGAAAACTGAGGCTGTTTTAGCAGCACTCACCCTCAATGAAATATCCCTCTCCGACTTCCTGATATCTATCTTTCGAAATCCCTATTATCGAGATCACGCAGCCCTTCTTGATATATCACTCAATAGCAATGACATTCTCTTGTCTTTATTATCAAACAAAAGTACTTCAGAGACAACAACTACCTGGGCTCTCAAAACTGCCAAACACTTTCACACAAGCCAGGTTGAAGCCCTTGCTGATAAGGATAATGGTTGGCATTTTGGTGCTGCAACTGCCACTGTCGAGAGGATAGAACACTTGAGGGGGCCAGCAACTGCGGGGTCACGTTCATGTCGTTCTTCATGGCTTGGTGGGCAATTCTCGTCCGTAGCGTCGCCCACTGGCAATGACCGAGCCGGTGTTTGAAGACCGAATCGTGGGCACAGCCGGTTCTTTTCTGCAATCAGGCCTGGTAAAAACCAAAAAAAGGTAAAAGAGATGAATACATACTGTTATGCCCAACAACGCCACACGTGCTACATGACGTCTGCCGTCGCGTTTTGGCCTGAGCGGCACCAGATGGCAAAGCAGGTAACAAAGCCGTGTTTCGTGATGGAACGTTGGATTGTGCAGGGCCCAATTGACGTGGAGCAGCAGCGCGTGGATTCAAAATGGGAGGTGTGGGAGGTGTATGAGCTGAAACGATGCGTACTATATCATCCATACTCCTCGACCCGATTCCACTTCAGTTCACGCTTGAGATCACCAATGGACGTGATGCGCCCTGCATGCACCGCGTCCACTATCCGCTGCAGAATGTCATTCGACATTATCATCGCCAGTCCAAGGTTCTTCAGCAGCGCGGCGCCATGCTTCGTCTGCATACGCTCCTTCCAAAACTCGTGTAAAGCGCCTCGCAGATCCATATCGATCGGAGTCGCTTTGTACTTCGTGTCGAGCCGTCGTGCTGATGGAGGTGGCACTACATCTCGGTCATGTTTTAGAACGGCTTCAACAGCTTTGAGCTGCCAAGTGCAGGGTCTACGGCCAAATATTTAAGATGTTTTATCTCGGATCTGAGAAAGAAGGGGAATGGGTGTCGATGGAGGGTCTGGCATAGTTGAAGTGTGTGCTCTGCGGCAGTATACAATGTCGCGTCGCGTTGTGTCTATCGCAGGCAAGTCATGTGACCGTTCCTACGGCGGCACGGTTGTGGCTGAGGCCGTCAAAATCTCCGGGTGGCGTGTGTTTGTATATGTTTTGTGCCAGCCGCCGCTGAGAGGTCCAGGGTTGTATTGGCGAAAAATTATGACATAAGCTGTGTTGTCATTAGATTTTAGTCATTAGATTTTTTTTTCATACATTTTTTTTCGTCCTTTGTACAAAAAAAATACTGCTACCCGCTCTAGCACATCGCCCTGGACCTCGAAGCGGCGGTGGGTAGGAGCCTGGGCAACAGCCTGCTCAGGTTTAAATTTGCTTATGTAATGTCGAGTATTCAAGAAGTGAGGCTAGGAATTTCTGGCTAGGAAGGCCAAGTACGTGAGGGTCCAGATTCAGTCTCCTTTGCAGACTCGCACAGAAGACAATGATTCATTCTGTGTATGAGGGTCCAGACCTCCAATAGTCGTTGAATTGTACGGCAGACCTGCTATCTTGTAGTCTCCGTGGCTGACCAACACAGAAGACGGCTCGTTCTGTGTTTCGAGCTATCTTGTGCAGTTCTCCGTACAGCGAGGATGTTGTATGTACTAATTCTCTCTGCAGCCGTCCCAAAGTCCGAACTCGAATGGCGGACTACATGATGGTGGACCAACAATTGACCCATTGCTTTCATATCGTCATGATACAACTCAATAATCCTACATGTTGTGCATCCCACCGGTTTCTCCTTTCTCCAGTCTTCGTCTCGGCCTCTGGATAGACAATCATTTAGCGACTGAGTTATTTTTCAAGGTTTGGCATAAATCCTTGTGTCCACCGTATTTCCAATCGCTGTGCCGGCCGGTGGTGGTGAAGGTGGAGAAAATATTCAGTCATACAGAGCCATGCACTGCGTGCTAGGACCCACCTGCTCTGGCACGTTTTGTTGCAGTATTTCGCGACACCGCACCCTGAGCATTGTTGCATCGTGTGAGGTGACTCCATAAGGTGGAATTCGCATGCTTGCCAATAGCAATGGAGTGATTGAGGACCAATCGCAGACGTTGCTACGCCGCCCGCCTGCTCCCAATGCGCGCGCTCCTCTGCTTCGTCAAGGCCAGTCAACGCACCGAACTTCGACCATACCTCGAGAACACGCTCTCTTGTTGCTGCTTGAGTCTCGGCGGCGGGGCTTAGGGTGCGCAGTTTCTGCAGCGTCGGGAACCAGACCTTTCGCAAAGCGATAGAGGTAGCTGTGCGTGCAGACTCTGACAGCTTTGTAAAATCCTTCGGGTCATCCATTGCCCCGCATAGCAAATTGACAATTTCCAACCACGGATCTGCAGCACATGTGAATGATGCGACAGTTACAACTACAGTGATGAAACGTACTCGTTTCTCCGTCGTCCTGAACTTGTGCACAGAGAACAAGGGCATGGGGTATTATCTCCATCAAAGCGCACTCGGATATCATTTCGTCTAGATAGCTTTTGCCGCGATCTGTGGGATCTGTGGTCCTGGCCATATAGCTGACAAGCAATAAATGCCGTCAAAAAGGCAGTCAAAGCAACGATTGGTGTGCACACGCACAGTAACAAAAACCCTGGCAAACTGAAACTTTCCCGAGTGGGCTGCGCATTGCCGATCCTGATTTGTCTTGAAAGGGCCGCATAGATCGTGAAGTGCATGTCAAGTTCCGACAGCAGATTCATCAACAATAAATTGCCGAAAAATGGCATGAGCATGCAGAAGCACTTGTCCAGATAAGAGTCGATGACTGTTGGATGCTCCAATTCGCGCTTGAAGCGTTCTATTAACGGCCGAGCGCCAAATGTGTCGATGGCAGCCTGCGTCAGAAATGGATTCACATCTTCAGGAGGCGACCGGCTGAACATCATCAAGAGCAGCGGGATCGAAGCGTTGCGAGGATCTGGTTGCGGCATATATTGCCAGCAGAAGAGCATAACGTGTCCTAGCTTTGAATCGAGGAGGCGAGGAACACGATTCCTGCGATTCCTTAACGGTCAAGCGCTTTCAAGATTGAAACAATACACACCTCTGGATCAACATTGCCATCCAACCGAGACTGAGATGATCTATGGCAGATCGATAAGACATGATGTCCCTGCCGTCGTTGGTTTCCTCTTGCAAGAGTCTTCGCTTCGACCATATCGCAGCCCACAAGGGAACTGTCTTGTCGATAAGCCTGTCGATAAGCTGTGGATTCCCTATCGAAGCGGCTCCATCTACACCGCGAATCTTCATTGCGGATATGAGGCTGAAGAGACCGAGGACGATGATGGTCAAATAATCTCGCCTCGGCTATTGCGATGAATCCACCGCGAAGGTCTCGACGTGAGCCTATCGTGGGACCTCTGGAAAAGTGTGATCGCTACATACTCGGGTGTCATAGAGGTCCTCGCCCATTAATATATCAGTGTACACATCGTGCAGACCAGCAGAGATGAAAATGTTGCATTGTCTGGGAGAAGCGGGTTCCTGCAAAGCCGTCGCCAGTTCTTTGGCTAGGGCCATCCGGAGCGGCGGGTAAATTTGTTCATGAAGATTTTTGAGGAGAGGAGGCATCTCGCTCGGATTCTCCTGAATCATCTTCTTGTACATGGCACGAGCGTCATTATCTATGAAGGGCATATCCAACAGACGCTCCTCGTTGGATGACGACATGATTTCTTTGATTCGCGTTGAAGGTGGTCAGTGAAGATGCGTAAAATAGACCGAGAATGCGAGGTGAGGGAACGAGGGAGGAGAGCGTAGCGCGGACGTAGCGGGTAGTGAGTTTGGTCTGCAGAGCAGATTGTGTAGCGATACTGATCGATCTCCGAATATAGTTTGAGGCGTGCACCTGCAGAAGATGAGGTGGGAAAATTGAACCCTACGCTGAACGTAAGAAATCCCATGGCTTCTACGTTTGACCTTCACAGAAGGTTAAGGAGTCTTCTGTATTGTTAGGGCCGCGTAGCCCTGACACCGCGATTAACTAAACGTCAATGTACCAGCGACGACATTCCTACAAAAAATTCATTCCCACGATGAGAATTATAAGACAGAGAGTAGAGGCCTGACATCTGCGGGAAGTAGGAGACAGAGAGATGGGATAGATAATTTATGAGCTAATTTTGACGGAAGCGGTGGTCCCAGAATGGACCCTGGCCTTAGAAATGGATTTCAGAAGCGCGAAGACAAGCGGACATAACCACGGCCTTGTGACAGGACGAGGTGGGAAATTTGGTAAAGCCTAGTCCAAGCGCTTTAACCAGGCGGCGCCTGCATCACGCTGCGCATGAGGCTTCCAATTTTACACAATTGTTTGTGGGTGCCATATTTCCAGTCGCTAAGTTGAAATCAGCAAAGTGACCTAGGCGTCAGGTACGTTGACGGTCGAACTCATGTCGATTGACACGTCCTGTTACAATAATGCGCCATTTTGCATCCCGAGCACACGAAGGTCGGATGAGGTGGTTTCTTGCGATGGAACTGGCACTGTTTCCAGGTGCAGTATACTGGGTCCTCCCTGGGAATAGCCTCCTTCTTCGAGGGCAAGCCTTTCTCCCAGAAGCTGCGCTCCTCTGCTTCGTCCAATTCGAGCTCGGCACCGAATTTCTGCCAGACTTCGAGGGCACGTTTTCGCGATGCTGTGGATTTCTCGGGAACAGACAGGGTTCGAAGGTCGTGCAATGTGCGGTACCACACCTCTCGTGCAGCGTTGGTGACAATCAAACGGGTGCGTACTCCCAATGGTTGGACGCTCTTGACTATTCCGCTCCAGAGTTGAACCAGCAACAGCCAATCGTCTGCAAGCAAATGTCAATGAAGAACGGCACAATATCAGAGGAACGGAGCACACAAAGGTCATTAGGTGATTCGCATTGTGCACCGAGCACTGCGGCACGAGCCATAAGCTTGACGATGTCGTACTTCTCGGTCATTTCTTCCATGACCAGTTTGTGACGGTTCTCGAGCATTATGTTGCTATGCAAATGAGAGTCAGGAAGTAACATAAAATAAAACTCGTGCGCACGTACTGAAAAAGAGGCGCTGAATATTTGATGACTTCCCATTCTTGTTTGGGATCACCGGACTTCTGTTGCCTCTGGATTGCTGTGAAAATCGGGATATGCATATCGAGCGCTCCAAGCACACGTTTCGTACGGGGATGATGACTGAGTAACAACATGGCGTGGATGGTATTGGCCAGATTGCTATCAAGAATCCCCTGGTCCTCGAGTTCCCGTTTGAAACGTTGAATGAAAGGCTGAGGGCCAAAATGTGTCTAGAACGGCTTGCTGCACAAACCGATCTATATCTGTCTTAGGCGTCACACCAGTAAGCATGAGTATTTCCGAGAGGCTGGCATCTTTGGGATCAGAAACGGGTAGATATTGCCAGCAGTAGAGTGCGACGTGTCCTACTTTCGTGTCGAGGAGCGTCGGAAGACGATTTCTGCATTTTTCGCAGTTTCAAGATAAGTATTCATCGTATTATAATTTCACGCACCTCCATCGACTCATCAAGATCCAACCGGAAGTAAGGTAATTCATGGCATATCGGAAAGAGAGCATAGTACTCTTCTCGTCCTCCTGCAAGAGGCTGCGCTGCGACCATATTACAGCCCACAAGGCGGAAGATTTTTCGAGGAGATAATCGGCGACCTTGGGATCTTTAAAGCCGTCCTGGAAAGCCACGGTTGATATAATCTCGAAGAGACTCATGGTGATAATCGCTAAAAATCCCTGCGACTAATCCGACGTTATTATGATTAAAAGAAGATCGAAACCAATTTTCGAGAAAAGACAAAAAATACCTGGTTGTCATAATAGACATCTTCATCCATCAAGATATCAACATACAAACCATGTAGACCACCAGAAATGAAGGCATTCCATTGATCGGGAGGGGGGCGCGAATGGATCACCTTGAATAGTTCTGTAGCCAGGTCGACGCGGTGTGCAGTCGATTGGCCATACAGAGATCGGAGAGAAGAAGGAGTTTGGCCCGGTTTTCCCTTGACTTCCTTCCCATACATGATATTGGCAGATTGAAAGTTCAAACCGTTCAATGGCGCATCTGAAATGCTGACATGTGGTGTTGATGGCATGATACTTTGTTATCCTGTCAGTGAATATCGATATAAGTGAGTAAGAAAGGGATAAATACAATTGGAATTACTTGAGCCCAAGTGCGATACGACCCTCCCAACAGCCCTTGTCGAGATAGAGGTTTTTCAAATTATCTGCGCGAAGGTAAGTAACTGTGGTTGCGGAAGAAAGACCCGGACGTTGCCAGACGTTGCCTCCGGATCCTCTTTATTTAAGCCCTAACCTATCTGCATAGCTCATTTACCTTCTCCAATTTCCACTACAGTAAGTCCGTGCTCAGTCCGTGCTTACAGTCGCGATCATAAATTCACCCTGAGAAGCCATCTTGTTCAAGGTCTGACGTTTCTTTACTCCATCTACAATGCCTGTCAGGCAGGGTCAGCGAGGAGAGCCTCCAAGAAAGCGTGCCAAGTTGGAAGCGGGCTCAAGGACGGCGTACATCTTCTCCAACGTTGGTGAAATCCGAGCTAGTCTTCAAAGTCAAAATCAAGATGGCCTAATGGAAGGTAAATTATTATTCTTTCGCTTTATGAGCATGCTTTTGACACAGAAGCAGCTCTCACCGCCTTGCGGAACCAATTCACGATCAAGACAGGCGAAGGAACGGTATCACCACAGGATGAGCGCTTGCTTCTAGCGAAGGAGTGGATGGGGGCTGCACCAGGAGCGCAGGAGCTGTTCAAAATATGGCAAGGGGCGAATCAGGTTCGACTTGACGTGCATTTTCGTCTCAGACTATACTAACAACATGATCATAGCGCCAGTTTTCCCTGTTGGCTCTTCTCGTATCCACTCTCTCGTCCCTTTTAACCCTGCTGTCTTCCCACTACACATATCATGCACTTGGGCATCCGATTTTGAAAACGTTGCTGTCGCCCCAATGGATGCATCATCTGAATTCTTTTTTGGGCGGCTCACATAATGATCTCATCATGGCGACTCTGAAGCTCTTCAATGCCGTGTCTATGTTCGCAAGCGGGAGGGAACGTAAAACTGTATATGAAGGGATTTCATGGGAGACAAAGGTTCGTTCTAATCACTGTGTATCCACGCAATTTCTCATAATATGATAGTCCTTACCCAAACTTCTCTTCATGAGACGAAAGGGGAAAAATGCCGATACCGTGGATATGTTGTCACGGCCAGGTAGTTATTTTTTCAAACAGATACTCAGCCGGTGCGGTGTCACTTATATACCGATTGCTAGATATCCGAACCCTCTATATTCTTCTTCTTCTGTCCTTCGTGGACACGACGACGACGACTTCAGTGAAAGCCGCATTCCTGGAACAGCGTCGTGACACTTTTTTCGGCTATGTTCAAGGGTCTTGTACAGGATCCTTATTCGGTCGTGCACAGAATTCTAGAAGTGTGTTGGTCCGGCATCTGGTCGGATCCAAAACTCAAACGGACGGTCAAAGTCGGTCTCTTCAACGAGACTTGTCTTTCGCAGGTACGAATTTGTCAAACTGTTATACTGACGATGCAGCCGAACTCCTAACCCTGTTTTCAGGTCATCCAACTCTACGGACGCTCCCTGCCGGAGGGCCGGACGAAGCACGGGTGCCTGCCGACCTAATCCATCACTTTTTGCTTGCCATATGTACTCGTCCTGGGACTGGAATATCTTTCAAAGACCGTGGATGGTACCCTCGAGAATCGGACGAAGACGGGCGAGCCCCGCTGGATGATGCTGAAGACACAGCTCCGAAAAGTGGCCGGATATATAACAAAATCCTTGGCAACCTTTTGAAGATGCTGAAGGTGAATGAAGATGCGAGACAGCAGGAGCTTGCTCTCAAAATTTTCTCTGCATGCCCTGAACTCGTTGCAGGGTAAGTTCTCAACAACAAAAATGAAATTTCACTCCGTACCAATTTTTTTTGAAGGTACTGGCCATCGGCATCGCTTACCCTGGAACCCCGGCTTTCAACCAAGTGGATTGCGAACATTTCCATTTTCAGCACCATTATTTCTCTCCCTGTTCCAGAACCATGCTTTTTGCTCCCGAATAGCTCGTTATTTCAGCCTTCTCCCCCACCATTGTCTACGATTCTTGAGAACATTCTTCCTTCCGTAAACACGAAGGTAAATTTCTCTCGAGGTTTGCAGTCGACTTCACCGCTCGTACAGCATTGCACAGCGCTGGCGCTTGCGAAGTGCTTGACGAAATACGAGGCTGTGTTGGGCGTTTTCAGGAACGTGGAAACGTCACTAGAAGAAGAAGAGGAAGGTGGGCAATGGAGCAGACGACGGCGAGAGGTCGAGCGAGAGATCCGCCGTCGGGTCCCCGACTTTCAGGTCGTCGTCGCTCTTTCGCAGCACAAATCGACGAATACGGCGATTGATCAAAACCGAACTCAGACAGCGCTGTTGTCGGAGAGCTCGGCAAGGCTTCTGTGGCTCTATCATCGATGCCTACCGGCATTGGTCTCTGAGGCGCATTTTGACGTGGGGAAGCTGCTGCTGTACCTTTCGGATGCTGCTTCTGGGAATGAGGAGCTTCCTGACTCCATTGTGGGGTTGGTCACATTGCGTCAGTTGCATATCCTGCGGCTGCTACAGGAGAGCGATCAGTTTGCATGGTCGGGTAAAACGGGTGCGTTGACCCCAACAGTATTGCAAGTTTATTCCGGCATTTATGAATGCTTTCTAGGCACACACACACACCTATTCGTTATGCTCAAGCGTTATACTGTAACAGAGTCTTCAGCTATCCGAGGCGCCATTGAGACTCTGGTGCGACATGTGCTATCAGAGAGCATACTCTTTCAACACGATCCGGACGAAGTCTATCTCTGGCTGTCTTCCTTACCCGTCATGACACGTGCACCTGGTGCTGAAGCTCCCGATGGTGCAGCGCTGATGGATGAAAGTGAAGCAGTGGTTTCATTTTTGGACGATGCTATCCAACGGTGCACTAAGACTCCTTACCGATACCTCGAAAATTTGGACGCCCTTGTGCCTTCAACTGATGACGATCCTGGACATGACTCCCAACGCTCGGACGCTCATCTAAGTCCACTTATCATGACCGTGGCGGAACAGTTTGCATACAAGGTCACGGGGAACCATCTGTCTCCTTCGGATATGCTAGCCATCGTCTCATTCGTATGCAAGCTTATTTTCAAGATGGCGGGTAAACAACAAAATCTTCGATACGTGAATGCTTTGGCCGACCTGATTGCATCTTCACTACCCAACGATCGGTTGCTCCCGGACTATCCGATCGTTAAACAAGCTGTCCTCCGAGAGGTCTCCGTCATGCAGACCTATCTATACAGCTTTCAGGGTGCGGTCGTTTCTCCTCCAGATGAAGCAGAAAATACTGCTGTGCAAGAATTCTTACAACAGGTGGAGGGACTACCACTTCGTACGTATCCGCATGCATCAAATGGACGTTCGTTCATGATTCCTTTAGCCGCTTCAAAGTCATCGCGTCGAACATCTGCAAATGAACTTGTGGACTGGCTACGTCTTGTTGACTGTCCTTTGCAAATCAACGACATTCGTCGGCTTCTCGCTGTTATTCAACGCCTTTATAAACCAGCAATTGCATTATTTCTGGAGCACCTCGACCTTCGTTGGAATTTACTGTGGGATCGAACCGATTTTGGCCTGGAGTCAACGGAGTTCAAATCAGCGTAAGACATCTTGGCCTTATGATGAAAACAAGTGGGACCTGAATTCCCATTCTACTAGATTGTCTTTCGATTGTTTGATCGTTCAGTGTGCTCCAGAGCAGCTTTCTGTCCAAGCCTATCGGGATACCTTGGTTGGCATGATTTTCTCAAGAAACCACGCATATCTACAAGCAAAATCTGCCTTTAACTTCCTCGGACATAGACTATCCGCTCCACAAAACGTCGCCTGCTTTCAAAAGAGATCTTTTGTTCTTGGCGGCAGCCATCGCACGAAAGGCTGGAGCAATTCTATCCTCAAAAGAGATGTTACACCTCAAAGAGCACGTCTTTGGCTTGAGCGCTATGAAGGAGTTGTGCTCATCCTCAATGCTTGATGATCCTGTGCGACAAGGTAGGTTTTCGTGCGATGGCCATTGCTCATTTAATTGATATTTTGTAGGTTTGGATGAACTGTTGAAGGTGTCAGTTGACCCCTCTAATGCAGAAGACAGGCGGTTGGTCGCCGTATTCTCTTCGCACTGGATCGCTCTTGCTAAAAGCTTGTCTAAGTCTACCGACGTTAGTCAGGTGAGGCCCTACTTTTGCAAGGAAATATCCAGGTGCTTACACTATCCTCCCTAGGTTGTACATGCCATACTGTGGATCCCATATCTCGAGCTGGACGCCCTATTGACATTGTTCGATGAACTTGTACAAAATATCCAAAACGTCGCGGATCCTGCTGTTGTTTCCCTCCTGGAATCTATTCTTGCCTCTTTTGAGCGGAACGCGACCACATCAAACATAGCATCTGACCTGCATTCTCGCTTGTCCCAACTGCTCTCCCTCGATGTTTTGTTTCCTCAATCGGTCACTTTGCACAAGATCATCGTCTTGGCGATCGAATATGGTTTACCCGTAGGTCTCGATGGTCTGAATCTGGATGCCGGGTTCGCACAAACCGTTGCCTTGTCTCTGGTGGTGAAAAATATGAAGTCTCGTTGGGCGCAACGTCTTAATGCAGGCAACGAGGACATAGCCATTATGCCTTTCTTCGCGAAGGATACATGGACGGATGAAATTATTCGCATTCTAGCAGGTCTTCTGTACACCAGCCCTCCTTCCCGGAAGGCGTGTCGTGAATACCTTGGTCAAAATTTATCAGCATCTCGTCCTCTCGTCCATTTTGCGCCCGTGCTGCATGCTTTTCTAGATTCGGCGTCTCATGACGAATTTTTCGCTGAGCCGATAGAGCCGGTTTGGACTGAGCACTTTACAAACTTGACGAAAGGAATCTTGGACATTCATCAATCGGTCCGCCATCGCTCGATATGTGCTTCCTGTGTATCATCGATCGTAATCCACTTTCCATCTCGGCGGACAGAATTCCTACAAATTCTGCAGCGCGAACTGCAAAGTTTAACTTTGGACGTCATCACAGCTGATGCTCTCGAAGTGACCCAACAGCTGCTCTGTAACCTCCCCAAAGATATTCATGATTTCGCAATGCCATTTGTTGACCATGCTTTACAATGGGCTTCACGGTATTTTACCAGCGACAGCAGCGATGGCCGTCAGATAATTTATCATCTGGGTAAGTGTGACTTTTGTGTTTCAGTCTGGCAACCTGACGCGGTTCTTTCCCTCCCAGCCGCTCTTGTGAAAGTTGTGCCTGACATCAAAGCTCACTTTGTGGATCCTGTTTTAACTGCGATCGTGCAAAATTGTCTTTCAGATATTACTGCCGTTCGGTTTGCTAACGAGCTAGTGGTCGCCGTTCGATTGAAGGTGCGAGTTCGAGCTACATAACATTTGAATGCGTCCAATTAATGAGCCTTGTTCAGCCACTTCTCCTAAACCGTCACCTGCAAAGCATAATCCAACATGCTGACTTCTACAAGATCACAGCCGCTGGTGCACCAACGCGTGATATCGTCATCAGCCTTCTTCATACACTGTTCCATCAACACCCTACAAACACCTGCCAGCCCAGTCACGTCCAGCCTCTCGCCCCCATTTATGCAGGAAGCCTGTCTGAGTCCGATCAGATGCTCTTATCCATCTTCCACTTGTTTGAGGCGACACGAAAGGCTTCAATTGCATTTTTGCTTGGGAGCTGGTCTGCTTCTTCAGGCGTAATCTCCGCAAACGCATGCGAGGCAATTGAGAGTCTGGACTCAAGTCGTCTCTTCCGCAGTTGCATGTCCTTCCCTTACTGGAGGCAGTTCGACGATTACAGCGCTGGGGGGCGAACAGACGAGCAGTGTTACGACCCGGTGTTCGTCGTCTTGTTATGTGCGCAGATGCTCTCGGATTGTCAGCCATCTACGGCCCTCGGATGGGTTCAGCTCTTCCGGACGAACGTTGTCAGCCTCTTGATTCGATCATTGTCGTCCAAGGATGATCTGCTTCGGGACACAGCTCTGTCACAGATCGGCACGATTGCCAAGTCGCTTGAGGTGAGCCTCGCAGCTAATCACCGTGGCTCGATTCCTATTAACAAATATGACTAGGCTGCAGATATGCAAGAGAAGGAACATGTCTTACACATCTTCGGCCTTCTCAAGAACGCCGTACGTCTGGTGGCCAATAACGAAGCTCCTCCGCGTCTCCCGGCATACACCACCCTGCTCCTGGCGCACTCCCTGCACGGTGTATTTTACCCTGCGAACTTCGTTTACCCCCTGACTGCTCGGTTCCTCCTGCAGCGGCCTGAGCTAGACACAACCGACGTGCCCATGCTATATAACATGTTGTACAGCAGCTCGAATGACTGGAAGAAAGAGCGAGGATGGATTCTCAAGCTTTTGTCCGACGCGATGTATGGAGCCGGCGATGCGGAATGGAAGGCTTTCAAACGCAGACATACATGGGACCTCCTGGCGAGCATATGGCAGAGTGGAGAGAAAGATCGCGTCCTGAGAAACGGAGTTTTGGAGGTAAAATCATCGTTTCCCAAGGATGGTTTGATGGGAATTAACGCGTTTTCGCAGGTATTCTGTAATATAACCAGCAAGAGGCGCATCGTGACCTCCCTCATTCTAAAATCTTCGCTTTTGTCTTGGATTGAGATGACACTGCAGACTTCACGTGGCGACGACTGCATGTCTTGGATGAAGATATTGGAAAATATACTCATGGTAACCGACTTGGAGAAGATGGAATCTTCGACTGGTGGACAATGGCGTACGACAATTGGTCGATGCCTCGAGCTCTTGATGGTGGATCATGGTAGGACATCAATGCGAGAGAGCGATCTTCGGCTGACCTCTGCTTCTGTTACACAGCAACTTCACCAAACGTCTTGGAATTGTCAGCGCGATTGATTTTGCGGCTGAGTATGCTCCCCAAACCCGTCATCCCTAACCTCCCCAACCTGCTGTCCAAGTGCCTCGCTTGGCTAGTCCAGTTAGAGGAGGATATTGTCGATTTGCAAGACCTTACTTCTCTTGCGTCAGACACTCCACGCGTGTCCCTGGCGCCGCACAGTTCCTACAATTTGCACGATCAGCCCGTCGTCAGCTCTGCACGAGTGTGGGGAGGCGTTGTTGAAGCGCTGTGGCGTGCTTCCATGGTGCTGTCGGAGAAGGACGCGGCATGGGATGAGCTGACGAGTAGATTATTGATCTGGCGATCTATGGTTGGGGAGGGATGTGAGATTGGCGAGTGGGTCAGGAGAGAGGTCATGCAAAATATGACGGAAGGAAGATAGCTATGGGTCGTTCTTACTTCGAGGTGGATGGGTAGGGTGTGTATATCTGCTGTGATATCTTGTCTGTGCNTGTGTCCGCAGCGCATCAATGGCGGTTCAAACGTTCATTACTAGCACTGCCTATGCATGACTTACCTGTCGTCATCACTTGCTTAAAAAAATCTTAATGAAGGTTGCGCACAAGAAACCAACCTTCACTCTGATTGTCTTTCTGATATGGAAAACCGTCGTATACTTCCAGTTTTTCATCAATAAAGGGAAAAGCGAAAGTATCGTCGGTACCTGGTGAGCCAGTCAGATATGATTGGATACAGTGCGTACTGGCGAAGCACGACGAGACAGAAAATTCCCGATATCGTCGTTGGAGGGGCCGATGAGAAGTCAGATTGTGTGCGCGTAAAGAGAGAGTGGCCGCTCATAAAGGATTGTAACACTTATGTGACGGTGCGGGGTCAAAGGAGATAGGACGACGGCACGGAACACCGGGCGTCGTCCAGCAATGCAGTATGGCAAAAATTCACAAATAAAGCATGAAATGCAGACTGATTCAACCAAGCATCATTCGGAATAATTTCTCAGATACTATCCGATGGACATACCTACATCTAATCATTGCCGTCGAGTACAACGTCCATCTCATTCATATCATTACTTTTATCTGCCTTGGAAGAAGACGTGAAGACCTCTGTGCCTGACGCGAGGGAATCAATCAACAAAGACAGCCTTGGTGCTGTCAAATGAGGCTCCTGAAAATTTGTGAACTAAGAGCGGTACAAAGCAAGGCATCGAATGGTGTTACCTTGCGAATTTGATCCAGGTCATCCCTGAATGCGTCGGCGACCGACGCCATCCAAAACTTTCGGAATCGTTCTTTCAGTGCGTGTTCATCCAGAGCACCTCTTGAAACATCTCCATGCAGCATAAACGATGGTATTGAGGCGGGGGGCGGCGATGGCGGCGGCGATGTCCATTTCTCTGCAACAACGCGTGATGATCGTGTTGCTGCCGGTGTTGCATCAGGCGCAGGAGTCGGTGCTACAGGTTCAGCATCGGAGTCCGAGTCGGATGAAGATGACGAAGATGAGTCCTCGGTGGAGGAATCCGGTGCGACTTGTTTTGTAGGAAGATGCTTTTTGGCCTTAATTGTCGGCGCATCCTCGTCTGAAGAGGAAGATGAAGAGTCGGACGAGTCGGACGATGATGAAGACGACGCTACGCGTCTTTTGCGCTTTCTGTTGCGCTTTCTAGGCGCTACTGGCTTTTCGGGAGCCATGGAGGATGAAAGTCAAAGGTAAAGGATGTGTGGAAACGAGTCGGAGGAGGACCCCCGATAATAGGCGGAGGGGGTTTAATACTAGTCCACCAGCTTACGACCGATTTTGGGACAAAAGGCTTGATACGCCGTGGCTGAGAGTCCACCAGTTCCTTACCCGTTTTGGACGGAGGTCTGAATGCATTGTCCACCAGTTACTCCCGCCGCCCAGACGTAAGAAACAATCCACCACTTGGCCACACTTCTCCGACTTAGGGACATCTCTTCCTATCTCTCTACTGGTAGCAGCGGGTGGCCCCGGGCTGGCACCAACAATGGCTACGGTCAATGTGTGGCAAGGCATTGCTTCCCACTATCATCTCGTATATATAATGTTCGTTCAATTGCTCTCACAA